>JANBTM010000062.1:31989-44878 GCA_027578695.1 Coemansia sp. RSA 1365 | reverse complement strand
TATAGTTGAAATGTCATATATATGAACATCATATGATATAACCCTACTCTGAAATGTATGATAGTCAATGATAAGAGTACAAGAAATGTAGCAGCAAGAACGGATAAGTCACAGTATAAATAGGTCAAGTTTTTGCATTGTTTTACAATAAAGATCTTTACTCAGTTTTTATAATATTTTGGTAGCACCTCGGGTTAAAGAAGAAAGTGAACATACATTTACAAGTTTTTTGATTATACTTTGATTATACTCTATTATTACCTTTCCATGGGCCAAAATTAAGATGACAGAAAGAGGTGAAAAAAAAGTACTACAGCAAGTACAGTTGATTGCAGCAATTACTAAAGGATTTGACAAATCAACTACAAAGGTCGAAAAACTGCACAGTTGGATAATTCATGTCAAATATTCATTAAGAGCAAATGGACTTATGGAAGATATGTGGCCCAGATGTATCACAGGATTAGCATCAACAGAGGTTCATGAGGACTGGACCACTTATAAAAATGCCAATCAAATTGTGGAATACAGCTGGAACGATTTTAAAAACTTCATAACTGAAACCTATGGAGGTTTAAAAACTAAAGTTGAGACAGGATTGCTATTTAGATCCTTGGAATATGGCACAAATATTCAACAATTTAACAGCGAATTTTCAGCTATTGTTAAACAATTGGGATTAAACAGAAACTCATGGATTGTGGTTGAATATTGTTTTAGATTACCAGATCCAATTGGCAAGGATACTTTGAATACAGACCCCAAAGATTCACAGATGGCAATAGCAATTGCAATAAAACACAAGGTATAGAATTCCATTGTGTCACAGGTTCATGGAGAAAATTCTATCATAGATGTAGACAGAGCAGTATTTGTTAGACAAGTGGCAACTTGTAACTCTGCCAATAGATTCGTTAAGTATGGAAATCTGAGCACTACTTTTGAAAGTGTCCATATTAGAGGCCAATAGAGTTACCTTTGATGCTGAGTGCTTGCTGTTGATCTTTTGTCTACAGTTACAAACTACACGTCCTCATAGACCACACACTATGTATAGTCCTCTCTGTAAATGACTTTTGAATTCTTCCTTCAAGCACCACTTTTGAAAGTGTTCATATTGAAGGCCAGTAGAGTTACTTCTGTGATGTATCAGACTTCTGTGCTTAATGAACCTATTGGTAGAGTTATGAGTTGCCACTTGTCTACTAAATACAGTTCTGTCTACGTCCATGGAAGCATTTCCTTCATGAGCTTGTGCCACAATGGAATTCCATGTCTTGTGTCTTATTGCAATCGCCATTGCTGTCTGTAGATCTTTAGGGTCTGTATTCAAAGTATCCACGCCAATTGGATCTGGTAATCTGAAACAATATTTAACCACAATCCATGAGTTTCTGTTTAATCCCAATTGTCTAACACACAGCATTATTGCACATGTCATTAAAACAACGATACATTGCATTTGACAAAATAGTATATAAACAAATAGTATACGCTAGTATATTTACATTATACTTAAAAATAAAATCTCTAATTTAGCTATAGCCATTTTGCCGAAAGGTATCAAAGACACCAAGTGAAGAGATCTATATAAAGCAAGTAACAACGTTTAGACTCCTATAAAGCTTAAACAGCATTCTGAACTTTTGTTGAAGCCAGCATCCCAAGCGTCATCTTCACTCAATACAGATCCTTTATTAAACTATGTGGTTAACAGCATATTAAGAATTAATTCCAAGAAAGTACAAGCCATGCCTCTACCACACAGAAAAAAAAGCTAGTTGTTGTTTGTTGAGCCGCGCTTGGAGGAAGATGAGGTCTTAAGCGGAGGTAGGCGCATCTCGATAATACGGTAGTAGCCTGGAATGGCCTCGGGGAAAAGGCGCTTACCAGACGTGCCAGCAAGACCAGGGACAATGTGTTTTTGCGAGACAGCGCCAGAACCCGTGGCGGCGGTAGTCGCCTTAAGCAGCGCGATTGAGGCAATAGACGATGGACGCATGACTGTAGCGGAACCAGAAGCAGGCACGGGAATGGCGCCAGAGGCGGCATCAGATTCGGGCACAGCAGACGGCAAGGCAGGCAGATCTAGGACAATGTCGGCAGGAATACCAATAGACTCTGGGCCAATAGCAATGTGCAAGACAGTGGAGCGCGAGTCAGGGTTAAGGCAAAGAGCGTTAGGAATGCGCACAATGCTAAGTAACACGCCAGATTCGATGTGGCGAATCTCGAGGAAGCGCTCGTTAACAGCGACAATGTACGGTGGGCGGAAGGTAATCAGTATTGGGCGCATCTCCCAGCGAATAAAGACGTCCGGACGTGAGCGGTGGCCAAAGTTGTCGATAAAAAAAGCAAACGTCTCGTAACACAGTAGAAACTCACGACCAACTTTACAGATGGCAAGTGCCTGTCCGCAGGCGTGGGCGTGGACAAACGAAAAGTCGTCGTCCAGTGGATCAGGAAGACTGCGCAGCACACGACCATGCTGCAGGTCAACAATGTCAAAGGCTCGCGGACCAACTACGCACAGTTTGCGGCGCAAGAAGTGCACGCGCTTCGCTCGGCCTAGCACAACAAACTCACTTACAAGACGCAGGCAGGCGTCAGAGCCGCGGTAGACAACACGCAGAGTGCGTAAGCGGGAGTCATTTGCAGAGTGAGCTGTCGAGTTATCAGTAGGATGGTCTGCAAGGTTATCTGCGGGATGGTCTGTAGGATGATCTGTGGAATCGCCGGCTGGATGGCTGCTGACGGCGGAGCCACCTTCGGCATCATCAGCAGAGCAGTCATCTATAAGCTGCGGTTGCATGCACTTGAAGTGTGAGCGGCTGCCACGCGGTTTCATAAGTACAAGTAGCGGTGCACCCATGTACAAACCAACGTCAAAGAAAGCAACACCAGATGCAATACGCGTGCCCGCGACGCCAGCACCGACTTGTGCAGTAGCTTTCTCGACCTCTGAAAGTGCAAAAACCAACAGATTGGCGTCGCTAAGCGCCAAAACAAGATTATGGCGGCGCAGGATGTGAATCTTGGTGACATTGGGGGCGGAGCTAACGCGCACTACAGACGTAGGCACGCCATAGATGCCAATGTGTAACCCGTCACGATTGCCGAACAGCGCCATATGGCAGCCAGACAGCAGCGACACAAATGGTGCCGAGCACAGCGGGCCGCGGCCATGCGCAAAGTCGCGGTCAGAAAGCATGCGCGTATCAGTGTACGCCTCAACCAGCGTTTGCGGCACACACACGCGGCGCGCCACGGCAGCAGCCCACAGAGTGCGCTCAGTGGCGGACGCGGCAGCCAGCGTGCGGCTCAGCGCGCGACAGCCGACGTGTACAAAGGTCAGTGCACGGCTTGCGGGAGGTGCACGGCCCAGCGCACCACGAATGCCGGATGGCTCGGCAGCAACGTGTACGTCCAGCATCGACACGGGAATAATGTGGTCGTCAGCAACATAGCGCGACACACCCTTCGCGTAGCCCACGCGCTCTTCGGTTGCCAGGATAAGTGCATTGTCAAACAGAAACGCTAGCACTGGCACGCCATCAGAAGCATGCAGCACTCCCTCGCGTACCAGCCGCCGCGTGCCACCATCCAGCGCCAGACTTTCACGCGCACCGCGCACCAGCCGCAAGCGCTGTGAAATCTGACGAATCCGCACACGCTCTGCTGCATCACCCGTGCGCCGGTCAATCTCTGTCAGCGCTGCACGTACCTTTGCAGCCGCGCTGCGCAGACACTGCGCTTCATTGCCGGGTGCAGTGCGTTTGGCAATTGCATCCAGCAACAGCGGATAGCGCGCTAACCGCGCTGCTGGGCGCGCCAAGAAGCTCTGAATCGGCAATCGCCTCGCCGCCGGCGCTGCCTCCGCCTCTTGTAGAAAGCGCGCTAAACCCTCGTTGCGCAAGAGCTCTGCCTCCAGCTCGCACTGCGCAACCGGAACATGCACGGCATACTCCACAAACTCATCCAATGCGTCGGCCCACGCGTCGAATATGTCGCCAACACCAGATACCACCGCTGCCACCGCCTGTCGCTCGCGTAGCTGTGCGCACAACTGCGCGCTGTTAGCTACCAGCGCGGTGTAGTTATAGAATAGCTGCTGTACAAGCCCTGCAGCCTGCGCCGCCGCCACCACGCTGTGCTGCTCTAGTAGTGGCTGCACAAAAACAGGATCGATCAGCTGCAGTTCGCGCAGGTACCCGTGCTCCGTGGCAATAATCTCGTAGATTGCCTCTTGCTGTGCCACTGCCTCCGCACTCAAACCCTGCACTACCTCCGCCGGTACTGTGTCGCGCCACAGCTGCAACTGCATGTTACAAGACACGCGCCGGCTGCCGCCATCTGAAGCGCAGTCCAACGCACCACCTAGCGTCGCTGAGGAGGCGCGCTCCGTTCCGTCACCATCCGCAGCGCGCCGCCGCAGCAAGGTTCCACGCGCCGAAACGCGCTTTGACTGCCGCCGGCTGCGTATCGTCTGGTGCAAAGTTTCCTCGTTTACCGCGTTCTGGGAATCCTCCTCTGTCTGCTCCCCATCCTCTGCGCCTGCGTCGACGCGCACCTCGACTGAATCGCTGTCTGCCATTCGCCGCGCCGTCCGCGGCCGCGGAAAGTACGGAATGCTGCTAAGCGCAAGCGAAATGCCCCCAAGCCGCCTACTCACAGCTGAGCCCTGCCCACTGTCGCCCGCCGCCACTTCGCTGTTGTCCGCCGCGTCCGACAGCGACGCTAGACATAGCGAGCTGCGGCTTGCCCCACCGTCGAATGTGCCCACCGTCTCAGCCATGGTTCCCGCAATACTTGACCGCTGCGTCGTCGGCGTCAGCAAGTGCGCACCCGCACCAAAGTCTGATGCAAAGTTCGCCGCCGATCCAAGCGCGCCCGCGTGTGTGCCCGTACTGTGCCGCCGCCAGGATGTCCGTCCACCACGCCGCACTACTGGCTCGTACGGCGCGTACTCGCTAGTCATGCGGCTGGAAAACGACCGCATCGTCTGGTCCAGCACGTGCGCCCGCACTCCGGCTTGCATTTCACTGCCTGCCAGAGAATGCCGTGAGGCACATGTCGGCCCCGCCAGCAGCTCTGCTAGCCAGTCCTCATCGCTTCCTGTTGGCAGTGATGTGCGGTACCGCGCCCTCATGACTCGTGTGCTTGCTGGCTGTTCGTACACGCTAAACAGCTCAAAGATACTGGGCATCGACGAGCATCGGCTAACTGTGCGGTCGCTGATGCTGCCATCCCACAATGCCGGCCTCACTCTCTGGTGTGCAGCCTCCGGGCTAAACTCCAGCCACTCCAGAGAAGCCAAGCGAGACAGCCCATGGTTACTACTGCTGTCGTTGCCGCCATTTGCCGCCGCCCTGCTTGTGTCCTCTTCACTTTCTGCTGTGATCTCGTCTGCCCCGATGCTGATACGCCTGTGATCAGCGCCCATGCTTCGAAGAAGCTCTGCTGACGCGCTGTTGCACCTTCCAGGTTCTTCTGCTATTTCTGACGTCTCGCGTGACGCCGTTTCCACGTCGCTGCGAGCCAGAAACAGCGACGGCTGCCGCTCCAACGATACGCTGCTCGCCGCTTTGCTAGGAACTGAAGGCATGTCAATGGCGAACGACCACGTGTTAAGCAAACCCTCTAGCGCTCCTGTGGGAATATTTACCTCCTCCAGCTGTCCAGATGCCTCCGCTGACTCTGGAAGTGTGCCACTACGCCGATCACCAGCAGTCGATGGCGACGACGGCGCACATCCTTGCTCGCGTGCTGCTGCGTGGCCTGGCCCGTGGGATACCAGCGTGTCTGATGGAGAGTCTGGCGCACGTCGGATACGCCCACTTGTCGCCCCTGCCCTCTCCGATGCCACACTATCCGCCACTGAGTGTCGGTCTCTGCCCTGTTGAGCTACGCGTGTCTCGCGTGCCCTCCGCATATCCAGCGGTGCCAGAAGCGGTGGGCTGACCGACTGGCGCAAAGCCAACACCACTCCTTCATGGCTCGAGCTTGATATCCCACTATGCGTCTCCCTGCTTCCTTGCTTTCTAAGCGTTCCCCGGACCGACAGCGAGTCTGTCGAGCGCGGATTCAGAAAGTCTTTGTAGCGCTTGCGTGTATGTGTTTTCGCTCGGCTTAGTGCATCACCGCGGTTCATTGTCTTAAGAATTGCGTCTGCCTCCGCAGTCAGCGTGTATATCTCAGCATTGCTATCGACCACCGCGCCATGACGTGCCTCGCTTTCTTCTGGTGATGCACTGGACACATGTGTGTACAGGCTGCAATCTATTAGCCGTGACGCGACGTTGCTTGCCAGCTTTCGGTCTGGAAGCTTAAAATGCTCCATTATTATATCCTACATTTGTTACTTTGGTAATTCAGTAATGGATGGTCCTGTTTTTAGATGTAATGTATCAGACAGGCATTTGCCTAGGCCCCATGCCGCCCAGGTTTCTTTTTTCTTTTGTTGTGTGGATGTTGATGTGAGAGAGGGCAACAGAAAATAATGGAGTTCTGGTTCTGGACTTTGCATAGACACGCATGGTCTCGGGAAACCTCTCTCTAAAAAAAAATGGCCCCACCACCAAGAAACAACATGCTAGGAGTGTGGGGTTTTTGTATGCAATATAGACACGACACATGTGTTTGTCAAGAGAGACACGCGCAGCATGATTTTCATATTTTAGTGTTCTCTCTGTGGCCCCTTTGCCGATCATACATGCAAGGGCTGCAATCATCCTGCGCTGCATTGCAAAATAAGACATGGGCTCTCCGCGAAACCTCCCCCAAAACAACCGTATTTCATGCAGCTCTGGAACAGGGCTATGTGGCAATGATATGAAGATGAATGACCCCCACCATCTTGTGAACTTACTACTATTTGCGCCCCCGTGAACACCGAGTGGTAGCTTTTGCCGTCCAGCTCAAAGCTGCTAAGCTTCAGCTGTCGCAAGAAGACCATTTTGATCTCCTCTGCAGGTGACGCCAGCTTGTTGGTGTCTGGTCCATCGCCACTACCGCTCTTTTTTAGCCAGCTAGTGAACGGTGATGCCCTGTGTTTACGCCCACCGCCACTTGCAGATCCATTTTGGATTGTTGGCGCCGTAGCCATTCCTTTTCTGTATACAGAGAGTTTGCTCTGTAGGTAGCTGTGGAATAGTTGTCGTTTAAAAATCTATCAACCAGTGTATCTCTGTGTGTGACGTAACCTAAGCTTCTACTGGTCTGTATGATGTGTTTAAAGAGTAGTAGACCAAAGGTACTTTGAATAAATGCGCGCACAATTATGCCAAGAGTACAAAAAAATATATAAAAAGCCAAAGGTTGTATGCGAGGAAAAAAGAAAGAAAAGGAGATTATGTGTGTGTCTTTAGACAAACAAGCAACAGATAACTCCAGCGCAATAACCTAAAGGATGTGTAAAATCCAAACCAACAGGTCAGTCAAGAAAAAAAAAGAGGGACAACGAGGAGAAAGGTGGTAAAGAAAAGCACAGCTGATGCTAGAAGCAAAAAAATGGTGTGGGAGCGTGGGTTTAGTTGGCTTGGTGACAGGCCTAGATTGCGATTGTTACAAGGTATCGTAATTTTTTCTTTGCAAAAACGAGTTGACCCTTAGTATTCTGGAACTGAGCCTTTTTTTTTCTTGCCCTAGCGCCTCAAAGAAGTGAAAAAAAGGTCAACACAAACTAATCCTATTTAAAAAGAATAGCAAATGTGTGTGCGCTCACTGAAGAAAGAAAATAAGCGAACAAACGGTATTTTTTCAGTTGAAAATAATGATCAACCAAGACAATAATAATAAAAAAGTCCGACTGTCAATTATTATCGAAAATAGCTGTCTCAACAATAATAATAATAATAAAAAGATGCAGTTGGAAAATTATAGTCCTGAAATGGCTAGATAATATGGAAAAAAAAATGTATGCTAGATTCAAAGATGGCTTAATGCGGCGTGTTCTAAAACTGATCAATAAAAGAAGAAGAAAAAAAAAGCCCGTCCTTAAAAAAATTTAAAAGAAGTGAAAAAAGAAACCCATCTACAACTCTCTCGTTGGAAAAAAAAATATGCAGTGAACTTATTCAGGAGTGGTCAGCGAATATTCTCGTTACACAGAATTCGGTAACAAGATGGGAAGAAATGAGCGTTATGCGGGTGGTAACCAAAGAGAGCATGGTGCGTTGCCATGCCACTTTGGTCCGTGAGAAGTCTGACTACGCGTCTATCGAGGGGAGGGGAGTGGCGGCAGTGATTGGTGGTGCACCCTATTTTGTATCTTCTTAATATGCTCTGTCTTGAAATACTTGCTGGCTACAAGTTTGGACCATTTTTCCGCGAATGACACCTACCTTTCTTGTTAGTATGCGCACACACATCCCTCCCCAGGCTCCCTTCTCCCTCCCGCCTACCCAAGTCCTCCTATTGTTTCTCCATCTGGGGTCTACACAGTAGCGACAGTAGCGCGCTGGGAACATGTATGTGAGGAGAAAGTCACAGCATTTTTTTCTCACCAACCTCCATGTTTGCCAAATATTCTCACAGACGCGCTGTTAAATTAGAGCTCTCAGGCAGTAGGGTAGTAGCTTAGCGCAAAATGTTTTTCTCATTAAAGTTTGACCAGGGTGCAAAAAAAAAAAAGCAAACCTGGGCAGGATACCCACACGCCTCCTCCCTTCTTGCAAAAATGCATACGTTGAAATTGGAAATCATGGAGCGCTGAATATCTGCATGCCAACAGCCACAAACGCCGCATCTACCTTCTACAACAATCAACGCCAACCACAGCTTGCATTGCTGCCAGTTCCAAATTAGAGAGGCGTCCACATGTCAATATCGTCAACAATGTTCAAAGTCATATTGCCGAATTAGCAAGACCATACAGAGACAACCATAGTAATGAGACATGCATTTTTGATCTTCTGTAAGCGATCGATACAAAATAAGAAAACAAAGTGTAAAAATTTGATCAATCTACAGGCAGCTTCTCCAGCTCGGGAATTACCGCCTTCCATATATCAACTGCCTTGGAATAAAACTCGATATGCGAGGATGCAAGTGCGCTGAATGCACGCTTAAAGTCGTGCTGTCTGATATGACCAAATACCTCGTAATCCTCAATCACTAGGTCTGAGAACGCCTCGAGACCCTGGCTACTCGAATTCACAGCCGATTCTAATTCGACAATGCGTTCCGCAAGTCTCTCAATCCGCTGCTGGCGCGAAATAGCCGGGTCAACCCCACGCAGATCACGAACCTTGCCCTTAATAAAGTTAGTTACTGCCGTAACGCCCACTGCCGACTGGTAGTTTGTCAAGCGGTCGCGCTCGGCTGTGGTCTGCTGCAGAAACTCTGTCAGATCTTCAAACTCCGCCTGCTTTTGGTCGCGCAACTTTAGCATTTCTAGATACGACTCGCAGTATGAAATATACTCTTCAATTTCACCCAGAAACAGATCTTCGGTCTGCTCTGCAAGCTGTTTAAGTGCCAAATGATGTGCCTTTAGCGCGTTACCCGTTTCTACAAGTCCTAGCGTCATCCCCGTCTCAATATCTCCTAAATCCACCATTCCTGTTCCCAGCTCCTCGTACGCATGATGTAAATCCTGCTGTCGCTTAGTCACGCGCATATATAGCTTTTGAGTGCGCGTTAAATTATCTGCCAGTCGTGCCACAGTCTCACGCATCTCCACAAAGCGATCGTCGCGCTTGCGCGCCTTACTAAACGTATTCAGCAGCGTGTCACCCAGACTGTCCAAAACTCCAGAACTATCATCCTTGGGCTTCTTCGTCTCGTATTCTGAGCTCCAATCCTTCGCCTCCAAAAACACAGTCAAGTGCTGACTAGCTTGCAGCGATGGATGCAGCAGCACACGTCGCAAAAACCGCTGTAATCCGTGCTTTCTCTTGCCAACAAAATCTTCGCTAAACCTGTCACCTGTAAAATACTCCATCCGGTGCTTCCCTGGCAGCGGCGGGACAACACACGCAATAAACTGCTTCGTCAGTTGGTCGTGAAGCCATACAAAATCCTGGAACCGCCGCCGCAGTGCATACCGCCGGATCTCATGCGTCTTCTGGCTTGTCCGTGTTGTTGTCACTAGGTACGTGATAAAGGGATTGTTGGTCCCCTCGCCTTCTTTGCGTGGCTGGTCCACTGTCACGCTGGTCTCGACATCGCCACCGGTCTCCCCACTCATGGGTGCGTGTTCGCCACTTCTATTTGCTGATGCAGTGCTTTTCCCTATTCTGCTGGTGCTGGCCTCACCATCTGCAGTGTAGCTGCTGCGACCTGCATCTCCTCCATAAGCCACATTAAATGCGGTGCCACCAGTCCTGCTGTTGTTGCTGTGCCCGTCACTCTCATCTGTTCCACCCTGCGTGGTACCCTCTCCTGACCCTACAAATCCAGACGAATGTGTATTTGCTAGTGGATTGCTCCCGGCCACCGTCAATGTGCCGCTAGTCTCATGGTCGCCTGCCACCTTGGTGTCCCACACCACACTGTCATATTCGGAGTCGTGCATTAACACTTTGTATATGTCGGAATCGAATGTAAAAAAAAAAAAACACCAATTTGGAGCCAGCCGGTCACAAGATGCAGTCAGTAACTGTACAAATTTATGCGAATGCTGCTGTTCTAGATGGTACGCCAATAGAGGCTTAAGATGTGCTAAATGAGGATTTGTTCTGTAAAGGTAGTAACTCGGTAAATATGCGTTGACATGAAAGAAAGACACCAAAGAGTGGGCAAAGGAGGAGCCACCAAAAGAGAGGAAAGGGGGTTCGGTTGCTTCCCCACGAGTTGATCACATGCTCTGATTGATCTTACATGAAGAGTAGGCACATTCGGAGCACACATTAAGGGTGTTACTAGAGCTTCAAGAGGCCGAACTTTGCCAAAAGTACTACTGAATCACGACCGCCGTGCAGACCGTTGATCCGCTTTCCCCATCGACTCAGGGTTTTCTAAGAAAAAAGCATACTATCAGAAAAAAACAGTACTTGGCATTGACCCTTCTTCTGTGCAAACAAGAAATGTCTTGAGCCAGAGCTATGATGCGACCCTGCTGCTTCTCGCGACTCGTATCCCGATCTAGAGCATTGAATGCTGGTTAAAAGATCAAACGTCCTTTTTTGAAAGAATTCCATAATATTTGCTCTGCATGTCCTTGATCCTGGTCAAAATATTTTTCCGCCTATTTTAAATAGTTTTTTCACAGATTATGTTCTTGTCGTTTATTGCTTAATGTTACTACAGACACTTCGGCTAATACGCGGTTCTGCTTTACGTGCTCAGCCGCCAAGGGTTGCTGGGATTCGCACCTGTAGAGCATATTTAGGGTTGCCTAATACATGCTCAATCCGCTTCTACGCATCAGCTTCTGCATCACAGTCAAAGATTCCAGATGGAAGCAAACTTGCAGGCAAGAGTAACTTGACGCCAAGAGTGCACGAAAGACTTCAAGTATTACGGAAGAGACATCTCGATCTGTCGCAACAAATGAGTGGTGATGTGTCTGGTCTCGATCGTGAAGAACTGGCACGGTTGTCAAAGGAGTTTAGCGATACCGGACATGTGGTTGAACCATATACTCGTTTGTTAAATTTATATGCTGAGCTTGTTGAACTGCAGCAGATGATCAACTCAGAAGATGAAAGTCTTCGTCGAATGGCACAAGAAGAGCGTAAGACAGCATTAGAAAATATTGCCACATGCGAACACGAGATTGTAGCAGCATTGTTACCCAAGGATTCTGCCGAAAGCGCTGGTGCGATATTGGAAATTAGATCTGGCACTGGTGGTGACGAGGCTTCACTGTTCTGCGGTGATCTTCTAAATATGTATGAGCGTTATGCTCAAATCCGCGGATGGAAGTGGAACATAATGTCAATGACCAAGGATGGCGAGAAAATCAAGGAAGTTGTAATTAAAGTATCTGGTCGTGGAGTATTTGGTGTTTTAATGTTTGAATCTGGTGTTCATCGCGTACAACGCGTGCCTGCAACTGAAACACAAGGTCGTACCCATACCAGCACAGCAACCGTTGCTATTCTTCCACAAGCAACCAACGTTCATATTGAGATAAAGGATTCCGATCTACGTATAGATGTGTTCAGGGCTTCAGGAAAAGGTGGTCAACATGTAAATACCACCGATAGTGCTGTACGTATCACACATATGCCGACAGGAATTGTAGTGGAAAACCAACAAGAGAGATCACAACTGCAGAATCGGGAAAAGGCTCTTCAGATATTGCGAGCAAGAATGTACGAGAGAGAACGACAAAAATTGGATTCTGAACGCAGAGCTTCTAGAAACAAACTTATTGGTTCTGGTGATCGTTCTGAAAAATGTCGTACTTACAATTATGCTCAAAGTAGAGTCACCGATCATCGCATCAATTTTAGTCTCTATGATATTGAAAACGTTATGAACGGTACAACCCTACAAAATCTTATAGATCAACTCCGCATACAGCACGATCTAGACGAACTGGCTCATATGTAGCAAATTACATTTAATGCTTTCTGCTACAATCCAATTGTGTTTAAATATACCGTTTTACCGTCAATTATCGAAAGAAAAACAACTGACAACTAAAGCTGCATGTTTTGTAAAGGCGGATATGGTGATGGCGTTAGTTTCGATTATACTTAAAGAAATAATGCGCATCAGCATCGACTTCCTGAGACCACTTTGTGTAAATATAAAACGCTTGACTCTATGGAGGCAATCGTGGCAGCATATTCTACTAAAATATATTATTAGCTTAAGCAGTGCTAAAAACAATGGCTTTATTTACCGGAAAAACCACAGCATTTTTCTCTAACTACGCAATGGCAGTTTACCAGCAGAAAAGCTGTTTGTTATTTACAAGCTAACATTGATAGTATTT
>JANBTM010000062.1:0-19803 GCA_027578695.1 Coemansia sp. RSA 1365 | reverse complement strand
GATAAACGCGTGCGGATGCATCTTATAATCTGTGAGTATCGACATCCATCTCATATATTGATTGCTGTACATGTGTTGTTTTGCCTGTCTACATTTGCCAATACAGAACTCGTTGGTATATAAATACCTCTAGTAAAACGCTACTTTCTACATAATTTTTTTCTACCAACAATCGCAACAACAACACAAATATCTACATACTCATTACTGCAACCAAAAAACAACTTCAACATATAATTTTGACATAAAAAAAATGTTTGCTTCTATTGCCATCGTAGCTGCTACTATTTGCTTTTCTGCTACTTCGTCTGCAGCAACTATGCACTCGGGAAATGTTCAAGCACATACGCGCAGTGTAGCAACTCATACAAAGCGTTGTGGTGGCTGTGGTGGATTTGGTGGTTGGGGTTGGGGCTTTCCAATTGCGAGCAACTTTAATAACAATTTTAATAGCAATTGCAACAAAGCCTGCTGCAATGATGACACTGTATATGTTAATCACAATAATGCTAATTCTGCTTGCAACAACCTAAACAACTTTAATAATGCAAATACCGCCTTTTTCTAAAAACATGTGTTTACACATATCTAAAAGTTTACCAATGTATTTGATTTATAAATTTTTTTACATATTCTAGCTAGTTCTCAGCCTTTTTTTCAGTTATATTATAGATGAAAATACATTTATAAAATAAACATTCAAAAATTTTGTAGTTTAAATGTAAAAAAAAAAAACTACAAAACACGCAGAATAAACAGCATATCTAGTCTTATAGTTATTAACAAACTTGATTTAAAATAATATATATAAACGACGTACTCAACTAAAAGATACCTGGTGTAAATAGCTAGTTTTGCTATTTAAGCAGTTCGAAAAATGCCTTGCTATTCGGATAACGCCCAAGAAAGTTCACAATATTATTTGTTTTATCAGGGTCGTAGACTGACTGCAAAATATTACAACCAAAATCAGTACCAGATATTATGTCATCTATATCATATTGAAGAGTATGTGTTAGAAACATGTCTGCGCCATAGATTGCCGCCTGTAAGTATTCAAAGTATGTTGATTCATAGTCGGACATTACATGACTAAAAGTAGCTGCGCCAAGTGTAACAACGTCACCATTGTTAATCATAGCAATGTCTTTGGCCATATCTTTATATATATTTTGAATATCAACAACTTCTTTGGTAGAATTGTGAATACTCAAGTCAAACATTCCATAAAATAGCTGTCTCAAGTTATTTAAACCTGATCCCACATTCTTATTAGCAATGGTTGCTTTTAATATATTATCTGGAATTGGTTTGCCTGATCGATAATGCGTTGCAATTTGGCGTAAAACCGATGGTTTCCAAGCAAACTGTTCTGTCATTTGCGCAATTGCTTCAGAGAAGGTGTCTCTAACGTCAATGAAGAGTTCGCTCCATTTTCTCACAGAACATGTATTGTAAAGTGCTTGTCCCAACATGCCCATCAACATACAAACATCAGAATGCTCCAGGAGTGTCGGTTTCAAAGTTGAGGGCTTTGGAAGGTTTACTACTAAAGCCATAGTAGAATTTCCACGAGAGCCATCTCTACGTTGATGGCCATGGCAAAGTGAAAATAATGAAGCTTGATTAAGTTTGCCATCTCGCGCGTAGAGATCAAGATATAAGTTTCCGATAAATGTTTTCTTGTCAGATTCCCAGACTTCTAGAGCAATTACATCGGGACTCCATATGTTTGGATTGTCCATGTAGAAAATAGAAACACCAAAAAATTTCTCGAAAAAAGACAGCACTCTTGAAAGCACAGTATCAATTTCAAAATACTCGCAGAAATTCTCATTTATTTTGTGTTTGGTTGCTGCTGCTTTGCGTGCGTAGTATTCGATATCCCACTCAAACACATCTTTATAGGGTAACTCGGACGTCTCCATATCTAACCGCTTGAGTGTTTCAATCTCGTTTAATTCCTTTTTGGTCAAAACAGTGAGCTCTTCGCGTAGCTCTTCTAACATTCCAAGTGCTACCTCTGGAGTGCTTGCTGATCGAGTTTCAAGCATATATTCTGAGAAAGTATTATACCCAAGCAAACGCGCCTTTTCTGAGCGTATTTTAACAGCTTCCTCGAGTATTGGAATGTTTTCAGGACATCTGCTTTCTTTTGCAGCGTACAATATTTTTCTTGTGTTTTCATCTTTAGCATATTCCATCACCGGAAGATAGTCACAAGAAGTGGTTGTGACAATATACTTGAGCTTGTCATCATCATGCTTTGTCTTGAGGCAACAAAAGTAGTTTTCAGGCAGTCCTTCCAGTTCTTCGCGTGTAAAATATACTTGTTTTTCCATATCCCCGATGTTACAGGTAAATAAATATGTAAGCTCGCTTAACCTTGTCTCCAGCTCGGCTAAACGTTCGCGTTTATCCTCAGACAATAATAATCCAGTGCGACGAAACATAAGCTCAATCTTCTCTACCAAAGTTCTATCTTCAACACTAAGGCCAGCCATCTCCTTGTCGTTGTCATATACTGCGCGTACTACCTTATAAATGTCTTCGCGTTTTAAATATTCTACCTTGCAGCTCTACATTTGATTTCGGCTTGAGAATGATTAGTGATGTGTGTTTATAGAAGACTGGGTTACTTGTAAATGTAAGATTAGTCTAGATGGTTTAATTTTTATGTTTATGGAAAGTTACTTACATATGCTAGTGCCATTGCTTCAGCGCTTGCGTCACGCACGTCCTTGTCCAAACTAACGTACTGAAGAAATCCACCGATTCGGTATTCAGTATTGCATCTGCTATCTGCTTCCTTTAGTGGCACAATTACACTTTCAAATGTCGGCTTTTCTACCTGTGCAATAGCATCCAAGAACTGTCTTTCTCGGGTAACAGCATATTCAGCTGTGCTTATGATCTCTTCAGGCGATATGTCAAATCGGATGGCATTTTCTTCTATCGTAAGCTCTGATGACATGTTGTACAATGTTTTTGAGTTTATAAATGGTGACTTGGTTAAGAAAATAAACAAATATTTAGGAAAAAACTGAACTAAGGATTCCACCAAGATACTTTTGCTTTTTTCAGTTTCAAAATGGCGTTAATGCTGGCATTTGGCTGCTTTGAAGAAAATTGGAAAAGGGGATACTTTCAAAGAAGTTGGTTTTCTGGTTTATTTTTAATGTAAGAAAGGTAAAGAATATTAAAATATTAAAAGAAACAGCTGCATCTTTGACGAGTGTCGGCTTAAAATTGTTTTCTCTCAACCGCGGACATTAACTATTTGCTTTTGACGTCTTGGCCGGCCTAAATAAACACATTTGCACCCCATTATCGAATTAATTATTGGCACCAGTTTAAATAGAAATTATAAACATGTTTCGAATAAAATATATATGTCCTTCATATAATCAATCCTGCATAACAGTAGCTTAATTTTTGCGCGCTCTTTAACAAAACTGGAATGAACAAAATGACGAAAAAAAGACCGGCAGCTCCGCCACGAAAAACAACAATATACGAAAATTATCGTGTGTTGGATATTAACGGAGATCTTCTTTTTAGAACTAGTGAAAATCGAATTAACTGGTATTTGTCGCGAAACTTGGCACAGTATATCGACACTACTACAATACAGTTGAACTTTGCAAATAAAGGTATAGGTCGACGTGATGAGCCTTTTTATTTGCAAGACATGTCAAACAACTGCGTTGTATGTGGCATCACCGAGTTACTGACCATGCACCATGTAGTTCCACGCCAGTATCGACAATATATGGAAGAAGCAGTCAAATCGCACTCATCTCACGATCTTCTTCCTCTCTGTATTGATTGCCACGACAGATATGAGCGACATGCGGTTCAATATAAAAAGCATCTTTCTCTTTGCTTTGCTGCCCCATTAGAAGGGCTGGGATGGATTGAACGTCCAGATGTTGGCAAGGGTCGCCGAGCAGCATCAGCGCTGTTGTCACAGTATGTGGATAAAATTCCCCATGAGCGTCTGGCTCAGTTGCGCACAACCGTTATAGAGGTTGCCAGTCAGCATGTCGATTTATTTAGCCCCGAAGCTATAGAGTGTATCAAAAGATGCTCTGACAAGAAGAGTAGCAATAATAGCAGTGTCTTCTCCGAAACTAGGATATTAGAGGAGCTTTCAGTCATGGAGACGCATGTAAGAAGCCCTGAATTCCGCTGTCATGGTGATATCGTGGTAGCTGCGGTTGTCACAGGCATAGGGAACAAATCATTGTGTAACCAGTGTCTGAAAATGGTTTGTGACGGCATCCCCGGATTGGTTACTGCCTGGCGAAAGCACTTTATTCAACATGCGCAGCCGCAACATATGCCAGACCACTGGGCCATTGAATATCCTTGCGAACAGCAGGCTTAATTTCCTGCGGAACATCCTCCGAAATTTCTTAACTTTAAAAAGGCAGGGAAAGTTTGTCTCCGAATTCCACCACTAAAACTCCCCCAACAAAAAAAAAAAAAAACTTATCTTTGCAGTCTTGCCAATTTTTTCTAGTGTGCTTGGGCAAAAGTGTCCTTTATTTTTTTCTTTTCACTTTCTTTACCAACACTTGTACTTTCTTTGCTGAATATTTGTATTACACCATACTGCATTTTTGCTAGTATTATTTCTTGCTGCCATCTACGACGCACCGGACAAAATAAAAAAATGATTTCGAAGGCTGCCAAGCAGTATCTGAAGACTCACTGGTATCGCAGTGAACTTATCCCTATCTATGCGATTACTGTTGGAGCAGTGGGGATCTGTGGATTTTTTGCAAGCCGTGCTCTGCAGAACCCTGAGGTTGTGTGGAACAGACAAGATAACCCCTATCCATGGCTCCATGTGAAGCAGAACGAGAATGTCAAGCTTATGGATCCCAATGGGCGCTTTGAGAAGCAGTGGAGTCGCGACAGACTTTAGATAGATTTACTTTTGTTTAACATGGTTTTGAATATTTTTTCGTTTTGATGTTACAAGTAGAAAACGAATGTTAAAATAATGTCGCTAGGGCATGAAACTGATACAGAAATGGTAATTTGTCCTGAACAGTGATATTCCTAGACTCAGTCTCTGGGCACGTCAAATACGCAGAATGCATAATAGCATTTTTTTCTGCACAGGGCGACCATCCAGATCCCTAGGCTTCAAAACGAAGCGAGCAGGAACCCTTTAAGTCTAAAACGAGGCGCAACCCACAAAGTTAAAGATTGAGAAAAAAGTCGTTGTCGCCCACATTCGCCTAGAGATGCAACACACGCACTGTCTGGAAATTACTTTTGGGAGTAGGCTCACGTGGACCGGAGAGCACCCGCTGGATCACGCTGTAGCTTGTGCAGAAACGTGTTGTACCATTCGTCAAACACCTTAACTGGCAACACCTGTACTGCGGCACCTGAACCGAACAAGCCCATAGATGCATTGGGCTGTGTAGCAAAAGATGTTACAT
Source organism: Coemansia sp. RSA 1365 (assembly GCA_027578695.1). Taxonomy (NCBI): domain Eukaryota; kingdom Fungi; phylum Kickxellomycota; class Kickxellomycetes; order Kickxellales; family Kickxellaceae; genus Coemansia; species Coemansia sp. RSA 1365. Next base: position 14,344 of record JANBTM010000062.1, on the reverse strand, counting down.
AGTCATACAGGTTCTGCAACGCATGCTCTGCAAATTGTTTAGCTGCCTGTAGTGGCATTGTGCTGTTAGGAGAAGCCGTCGAAGTTGCTAAGGTAAGTGCTGAACCAGGTTGGGCCTGCTGGTTCACCTGCTGTTCTACAACTTGAACAGGCTCTATTGAAATTCCCAACTCGGCGATAGTACCGTTTGTACTGTTTGCGTCGTTGGGGTCTATTGTTGACTTAAGTCGAAATATCGCACTAGGTTTATCGTTGGATAAAGCTCCGAGCATCTGCCAGTCCTTATTAGGCCAGAGCAAATGTACAGTGGCCGCATAGCCGGGTTCAAAAGGAATTGTGCCTAGCAGAAATACAACAATGTGGTTGATGCTGTGTGCTTCAGGCAACTCAAACACATACTTGTTGACGTCCACCTGTTGCAAATTGGTCTGTACAAGACGACCAGCCACAATACAACCAAACATAATTTTACACAGACCAATAATAATTCAGTTAAATTGCGAAATAACACGAGGAAAAAAGTAGAGCACACTTTGTTATCAAAGCAACCTCTGAAAAAAGATCACCGACCATCGTGGAATAGCGCCGAACATTCCCCATGCATGCGCGAAATGACATCAACGGCAAGCGATAAGCTGCTTAATAGGCTCCAGACCAAGAGTTGATAAATGCCTCTTTTCTTATATAAAGCTCTCTTTTCTATTCCCTTTTCTATAGTATTATTTCAAACGCTTTTTAGTTATTCAGATGGGTACATCCTTTTCTTCTCTTCACTCAACCAGCAATATGTCTACCACTTCCAAAGTAATTTCAACAATCGTCAAGGACCATATCATTAAAAACGATGTAATGGTATTTGCAAAGTCTTATTGTCCATACTGCGTTCGGGTAAGGCATGAACTGAAAAAGAACAATATAGTATTTGACGCCATTGATCTTGATAAACGCGAGCAGAAAGATGGCAGTGAAATACAAGCGTATCTACTCGAAATCACTGGTCAGCGCACTGTACCTAATGTCTTTGCCAATGGTCATCACGTTGGTGGCTGCGATGAAACTTTAAAGGCACTGTCAAACGGCACATTTAAGAAACTACTCGAGGGTCCCTCTGGAAAATTCAGACCGAAACCTGCCAAGGCTCCAGAGGCCAAGTCACCCATCCCGGAACAACAGGACGCGGCGCCCTTGTAGAAATCCATTGTTATGTGTTTATTTTTGCGATATTAATATAACAGTTTTCTGGTAGACTAGCTTCACTCGCACAGTGCGTGGACTGCTGCAGCAAAGCTGTCAAATGTACCGTCTAATGGTGTGGTTGCTTTGGCTTCGTCGCCTTGTCTGTATTTCCCTGTGCGTACTAGGAAACGCTGCAGACCTAGCTCCTCTGCACCGCCCCCAAGATCTGCTAGCACGTCGTCTCCAATCATCGCCACAGATTCTGGCTCGTCTAGCAGCTCCATATCTGCTAATGCTAGTTGATAAAATGCACGAGCAGGCTTTCCCACCAACTCGGCTTTTTTATCGGTTGCCGATTCGAGCGCAGCAACAAATGGACCGGGACCTAATGACAACTGTGTCTTGGAAGTGGCAATATATTTGGCCCGGTGGATACCAATCAAATCAGCACCCTCGAGCACAGCTTGGAACGCCTGGTTCAGATGTTCATAGTCAAGTTTTGATGGAGCCAGACCAAGTACCACTGCGTTATAAGGCTTGCTGTGGTCAACATCAGCAAATTGCTCCAGCGCATCATCTTCAAGAAGCAACATGGGACGATAATTGCGCTCTTTAATCATCTTTTTGGCTGCGCTTAGAGATGAAAATACCTCTGAGCGACTCAGTTTAAATCCCATCCCATCGAGTTTAGAATAAAGTCGATCGTCTGTGATGCGGGTTGAGTTGGTAACGAAACGTATCTTTATTCCAGAAGCGCGTAGTTTTGCTAGTGATGCAACTGCGTTAGGTGTCGGCGTGTAGTTCACATGCAACGTACCGCTAATATCAAGCATAACGCCCTTGAGTGCCTTTCTAGTGACATCCATATTTGCTGGAGAATTGCACTTTTGTAAGAAAAGAGTTGTTTAGGAGCTACAATCAACACAAACCAGATCTACTCGAGCAAAAGACAAGAATTGGTAAATGCTTTTTTTTTATTACTATGTCAACCACATGCTAAGGTTATGGCGGTGTTTTGTGGCAGCGTAATGCAAAAAGATAATATTTAACCAGAACTTCAATATATTTTCTATATAAAAGAAGTGTCAGCTAGTCCATGGTCAACGCCTTGCGTGCAAGCTCCAGAGCACCATCGCGTGTCTTGTTGCCGCCAATAAAGCCGGACTGATGGACAAAAATGCAGCCTTCGATGCCAGAACGCTCAGACAAAGCATCATCACGAACGCCACGCCACGCCTCTGGCAGCGGGTGACGGGACTTGAAAGAGCCAGGCTTTTCAGGCACCGACTGCACACGCCAGGCGCCTGCAGGGTCAGCATACAGAACGTAGATAATCTTTGCCAACTCGGGATTCTTCTCCAAAGCCTCGTCTTCGATAATCGACAGGTTATCTTTCCAAGGGCAGAATTGATCAAACAGCACAATCTTTCCGCTGCTGTCAATATCAAAGCGAGATTGATATGCCTGCTCTACAAGTTTGCGTCCAGGGAGCCAAGCCAGAGCGTGATAGCGCACGCGCTCGGAGAATTCTGATCCAGTCAAGGCAACAGCCTTGGTGAATCTCTCATCCATATCACCTTCGGGTTCGTTCCACCAGGGATTCAGACGAGAAACACGCGAAGGAAGACCTGTGTTATCCAAATAAAACGGATCTATTTCCTCGGGATACCGTGAGATTCCGTTGTCATTCCCATCAATGCCTTCCACAAAAACCTTGTAAAGTCTGTCGAAGAGCTGGTCAACTTCACCCTCGCTTAGATGCGCATCCTTTGCAATCGACCGAATGACATCCTTACCATAGTGCTTGTAAATAAGACCGGCACTACTGAGCTTGGTCTTGTAGTCTGTCGAGAACTGTTCATCAAATCCGCGCTGATGGTGGTCGTAGCGTTTGGTATCGTGGTCATAGACACCACCGACATCAACCACAATGTCACATGTATCTAACACTGCTGGATCGCGAGAGCGCACTATTTTGGCATCGCTGTATTCATCCAACTGGCGCAACATAAAACAAGCAAGTGCCTCATCGCAGTGAAAGGTGCCACTGTGGGTTCCGATTATCTTGGGCATGATGATGCGCGATGAATAGTAGCGTAGAGAATTAAAAGTCGAAACTGAGCGTGGTACCTTGCGCAAATAATGACAAAGCATACAAGACTATGCAAAAAAAAAAACAAGCGAAAACAAACAAGTCACCAAGCACCAAAGTACAAATTGATATAGCGTGGTATATTATCTTAAAAAAAATTTTGCATGCAAAAAAAAGCAAACTGCAGGGACCGAATTCAACGTAATATTGGTCCAGTCACGTGAGTACTTTGTCAAAAATCGGATTAACAACCTACACAAGTCACCCGATTACAAATTTACTCGATGACACCGAGATAATCCTCTTTGATAGTGCCAATGGCTATTATATTGGTTGCATCAACGCGAGCACCATTAACTTTGACACGTACTAGCGTACCTTTTTCGATCTTTTGATCATCAGAGTGAAAAGAGGGCGGGTTGCTGTTCATGTCGAGTTTCATATCAGCTGGAATTAGTGTTTGAGATACAAAGATTCTCAACGGGCCTGCGTTTGCCAAAAACCCAATTTTGCTAACAGAATCTACTACTGCATCCAGCACCTCGTTTCTAAACGGTTTGAATAAAATCGCCGAATATTTGACCTCAAACTCTGCTGATCCAAGTCCAGGAATAATCTTCCCAATCTGTATTTCTAAAATAGCAACCACTGCAATAATATATCCATATCTTCCTGTACATGTGCCTTCGACATCCTTGTACAATCGTTTCGTTACAAATTCTCGCATACGTGGTCCCAAAAACGAGGGATGTAAAGTGATCGTATGTGTAAGCTTCTTCTACATTGCAAAAATAAACAAACCCACTTCCTTTTAGAAACCAATAAAAAAGGCAGGCTTACGTTGTCTTGTCAAATACATCTTGTAAAGTCCACTTGCCGCAAAAAGAAAAACCATCAGCAGAAAAATAAACTTACGTGAAAAAACATGATTAGAACGCGGTATTAGTAAAAACCCTGTAGTTAATCCTGTGTGCCTCTGTGTATAATACAAGTTCTGCCTTTTTCAACGCTTTGGTTCTGGTGTAAATACAAAAGAAAGGACGCCAAGCAACAGACAGGAAGCCTAATTACCACTATGTGGTCATAATAGGCGCGGGTAACAACTCCATTTCAACATGTTTTTTAATGACAGAAACTGGATTTATGGGGAAAGCCCCGTGCCTGCGATTTAGCAGGTTTAAGCCAGTGGATTACCAGCTCAACCGACGATTATGAGCTTAGAGCAACCAGAAAAAAAAACGTCTTTTAGTGATAAGGTCAAGGTACGCACAATCCAAACACAGCAGTCTCTTTTTATTCTCACAAATTTTGTTTGCATCCTTCCTTAGACTTTTTTTCTCGAAAGCACACATACTCCTTTTGTTATAGAGAAATGGTGGTGCGCATTCGTTTTGCACGACATGGTGTACGGAATCGGCCGTTTTATCATATAGTAGCGATGGTTGGACGTAGCAGACGCGATGGTAAACCACTTGAAAAGCTCGGCACATACGATCCACTCCCTGACAAAAAGGAAGAAGCAAAACATATTAGTCTCGATTTTGCTCGCACAAAATATTGGCTTGGTGTTGGAGCACAACCCTCAGACGCCGTACGCTTTCTGCTAGAACGCGCAGGCGTTTTACCTCCACGTCCACTATATCCTAAAGTTAAACGCTCACCTCACTTGGCGCGGAAAGAAGAAACCGAGTAAATACAACTGAGTGTTTCTGACATTTTTTTTCTATTAAATCGGTCCTTGATATCGGAATGGCTCAACAGAATATATAAAAATTATGTAGTGGAATTTTTAAGTTGGAAGTTTCAAACACAGATCTCTCACCAAAGAAACAGCAAAAAACACTAATGCTTGCGCGCAATGCAACTCAAACACCATGCGTATACGCGTGTTAGGTGCAATGCTAGTTACTTTGTCTCGTAAAATTGATATAAAATAGAAATATTGGAAAATATCAATGTCAATAACTATTGTGATCAATGTACCAATTTGTCATTTAGATTTCTTGTTGCTTGCCCTTTGCTGCAGCGGCCTGTAGCGCACGTTCACGGCGCCTTGTCAGCCGACGCTCAACTTTGCCTCGGACCAGCGTCTTCATACCAGGAAGCAGGTCCATCATGTTGTATTCCTCGCAGAACAGCTCACACTGATAATCCAAATTGTCATTTGCGCGTAGCTGCAGTAACTGACGTCCGTCATGGGGCGTTTCGATATTGAGCTCCATCAATACGTCCTTTGGGCGACCAGACTTTGTCTTCTTAAAGCCAGCAGCACTAGCCCGCGAAACTTCGCGTCTGGATATTCCAGCACCCTGTTCTTGGAACTCAGTCTGGCTGAAGAACTGTGGGAATGCAGGCGTCGAGAAAGTAGAATAAGTCGAAGGCTCCACACGACCTGGTTCTGGAACCATTTGGTCTTGCAATACTTCGCGAGCGGCAACAGTAGGTGTTGCATCGACAAGATCAACACTCTGCTCTTCTGATTCCTTATCCATGTAGATGGCGCTGTCTCGCTTGGCAATGCCCCTGTCAGACTCAACCTCAGTTTGGGCTGGTATATCGAAGACACCCGGCAAAGATGCCTGTGAGCCAGGACGGTTGTATGAAATCTGCGACTGCGGAGTGCTTGTTGCTGCGTTAATGGTCCTTTCTCTGCCATCATCTGAAACCAGTGCCGGTGCGGCAGAGGCTGGTATAACCTCGGTAATCTGGGATCCAGGCAGACTGGACAGGGATCGCGCAATCACAGCAACATCTTCGGTGCTTTCCGTTTCAACGATGGGTGTGGATGTAGGCTCGGTGTAAGCTTGACCCACCTCAGGTAGACTGACGGATTCGACGGTCCCAACAACGACAGGAGCTATGCGCTCGGCGTCGTTGGCAGGTAAGTCGCTGTCCGCCACATCTGCAGGAACCATCTGCGGTAGACTGGCAAGCTGTTTGAGCTCTTGAGCGGTATGCTCTGGAGCGGACTTGCTGGCATCAGTCACTGCAATAAAAACGGGCTCATCTGTGGTGCTAACGGGCTCGATATCGGATTTGGCAGCAGTGCTTGGTGCAGTATCAGTCTCTGCGACTGATCTGGTAACTGCTTCGTCCGTAGGATCGTCATTCTCCTTTTCGTCGTTATTCACAAGCTCGAATGGAGATGACGACTCGAAACCCGAGCCATCCGCAAGCTCAATCATCTCAGGCTCTGACCCAGAAAAGCTGCGAACAGAGCTCGCTGTCTGTAAAACGACACCTACAGTAGCGTCCTCAATATGCTCGCTTGCTTTCGGTGGAGTCTGATAGGCAGGCGTCGACTCGGTTGGGGCCTCGGCTGAAAAGTTAGGCTCGGCGGTTGTCTCAGGAACCACAACATCGGCACCCGAGACTGCAGTTGGCTCTTGCGATGGTTTTTCGGGCGCGTTCGCCAATGCGGCCAAAGACGCGCCAGTTGCAGCAAGTCCCAGCGAAAGACCCGCAGCAAGCTCCGCCATGTCTGTGCTGGGCGTCGGATGCGGCTTAATGCTGCTGTCCTGAACCTTGCCAGATCTGTCTGCGGCATCGACATTACTTGACTCATCCTTGGTTGTAGCATCCACAGCAACATGAGTTTCAGCCTCGGAAGCATCGGGTAACTCCCTCGCAGAGTCAGTAGCAGCATCAGTTGCGGGCTGCGTCTGAGACTCTGCGGCAGGATCCTCGGTAGACAGTTCTCTGGGTACATCGGCGGACGTATCAGGGGACACCTCAGTTGTCTTCTCGACAGCTGGCTCCAAGGTGTTGTCGGTTCCAGCTTCAACCGCGGAGGCTGAAGCAATAGCATCCTTGTTCTCTTCCACAGCAGCCTGTTTGGGAATAAACCCGGCGACAGGCTCATCTGCTGACTTGGAGGCATCATCTGCACCCAGTTGCTCGGCAATAAATGCACCAGCTACAGTGGCTGCTACCACTGCAGCATCCTCAATATCTTTGGCATCTTCATTCAGAGTATCCTTGACAGCCTCCGCAGCAGAAGCGTCAGCATGGTCAACAACAGACTGCTCAGCGGCGGACACAACACCCTCCGCAGCGCGTTCGCCGACGACATCGGCAGCAGTATTTGGAGAAGTCTCTACAACGGCCTCGGAAACATCAACAGCAGTGGGTTCGGTAGCTGAGTCCGACGCAGTCTCAATAGCAGGCTTATCCGCGGATATCGGCGTAGGTTCAACGACCAGAGTCGCATCAGGCTTCCCAGCAGCAGCGTCTGCAGGTGTAACATCCTCTGCGGAAGCAGAACGCGCAACATCCTCGTCGACCTGCTTGGAATTTGGCTCATCTGTGCTATCGGTGATATGCTCATCCGTAGTATCTGTAGCAGGAGCAATGGCGGGCTCTGCGGCTGAATCAGTGACTGCTGCAGAGACCGACTCAACAGCAACGTCTTCGGCCAATACAGATGCTGGCTCATTAGTGACTCCAGCGTTATCTGCAGCTATAGGCTGAACCACGGTATCGGCATCCACTACAGTGTCCGACACCGGCTCAGCAGTCACCTCAACAGTCTTGGGTGCAACCTTGGCTTTCAGTTCGTCAGCGACTGGCACTGCAGAGTCGGAATCTGCAGCAGAATCGGTTGTAGTGGTAATATCGACAGCAGTATCGGCGGTAAGCGGCTCAGTATGTTCCTCGGAAACACCTGTCGGCACATTCTCTTCCGTCGACTTGAAAGCATCGTCCTTAACAAGTTCCGGCTCGGCTGCAGACACAGGAGCAGGCTCTGCAGCTTTCTCGACGTTTGACACAGCCGCGGGCTCGGGAACATCGGCTATAATGTCCCTTACAGTAGCTTCAGTCACAGCCTCTGTAGCAGGCTCAGAAGCGGCATCAACCGAAACATTAGCAGTAGGTTCGGCGGTTGCTTCACCAATGTCCTTTTCCGTGGCTAACAATTCAGCGGGTGCTGCCTCTGTATCAGCAACGGTACTGGCGGTCAAAGGGTCCTCGTGGCCCGGTACTGCAACATCAGCATCTGCGTCAGAAGCAGAATCAGCAGCAGGAGCGACTGCGTCCTGTACAGCTGGCTCCGGCAGCTCTGCCTCCTTAGCTGGCTTGTCGGCGTCTTCCTTCGACTCGGGCTCGGCGGCTAAAACGTCGGCTGTCTCGTCTACTGTAACAGTCTCCGCGGCAACTGTCTCGGGCTGCGCAGGTGTCAACTCAACAGCGAATTCAGTTGCGACATCGGCTTCTGTGGCAGTTGCCAACTCGACAGAACGCTCTGCCGTCGGCTTTTCAACCGGGTCTGCAACTTCGTCGGCGGTTGACTCAACATTTGGAACTGCAGCCTCGCTTTCTGTCGACTCTGGAGCTGCCTCTTTAGCACCATCCACGGCGCTAGGTACTGCTGTTAACTCCAAAGCTACCTCGGTCTCGTCAGCTTTCGGCTCCGTCTCTTGCTTGGAAACTGGCTCGGCAGCTGGTGTCTCAGCCAAGACCGGAATGTCCTCTGTGGGCTCCGTTGCTGCTTCTGCGATAGGTTCCTCTGCATGAACTGAAGAACCCTCCTCATCAGCAGCCTCAGAAGCCGCAGCTGCGACAACTGTATCGATCGGTGCTGCAGTTTTCTCTACTATGGACTCCTCGACTGGTGCAGCAGCAGTATTAGCAGATTTATCGGCTGAAATCGCAGCGTCCTTTTCAATGGCGGGTTCCTCAACCAGTTCTGTAGCCTCCTCTACTGGTTGAACAACTGACTCAGTAGTATGAACTGCAGCGGATTTATCAGTTGACTCCTCGACATCCTTCCCGACGGGCTCATCAACCACCACTGCGGTGTCCTTCTCAGCAGAATCAGCAGTAGGTTCTGCAACAGAGTCATTGACAGAAAAAGTGGCAGGCTCAACAGCAGGCTCGGCACTAGACTCAGAAACAGGATTGTCGGCAGAATTGGGAACAGGCTCAGCAGCAGGCTCAGCGGCGGACTGCTCCACTGGCGCTGAAACGTCCTTCTCAGCTACCTCTGGAACAGGATCTTCAGCTGCTGCGGCAGTATCCTTAACGGCTTCTGCGGCGGATTCTACAACCGTTATCGGGATATTCTCCTCAACAGCAGCTGCAATAGCAGGCTCAGCAACAGCCTCCTCAATCGGTACCACAGCGTCAGACTCTACAGCATCCTTTGCAACAGCTTCAGTCTTCGATTCAGCTGCTGGTTCAGCGCTCAGATCGGAATCTGTTGCAGCAGCAGGTTCTGCAACACTATCTTCGACCGGCGCTGCAATATCCTTTTCGATAGACTGTTCGACCGGTGCTGCTGCTGCTGGTTTCTCAACTGGTGCCACGTCATCTTTCTCGGGAGAATCTTCAGAGGGTTTCTTAACAAGATCCTCAGCTGACGCTCCAATGTCCTTCTCAGAAGCAAACTCCTCCACCGGCACTGGAGCGCCATCTGCTGTGGGTTCTGCAACAGGCGCATCAACCTGCTCCAAAGAATCTTTCTCCACAGTCACGGGATTGGTGTTATCGACTGGCTTTTCGGCATCCTCCCCAGTAGGCTCTGCAGCAGGCTCGACGGATAATTCCACAACAGACTCTGCGGCGTCCTTCTCAGCTGGTACCACAATATCCTGCTCAGTAGGCTCAGCAGACAGCTCTGCAGCAGACTTCTCAACTGGAATAGCGGCGTCATTCTCGGTGGAATCTGTGACCGCGACTGCTGCATCTGCCTCGACAAAATCAGTGGCTGTTGTTACAGCCGAGTCTTCAATCGGCGCGGCAACTTCCTTGGCCGGCTCTGTCACGGGCTCTTCTACTGATTCCTTAACGTCATTCTCGATAGGCTCGCCGATTGTCTTTGCCTCGGGCTCTTCAGCAGATTCTCCGGTACTCTTCTCAACAGACTCGAGAGCTGACTCTGCAATGTGCTCATCCGCCGGTAGCACGGCATCCTTTGCGTCAGATTCATCAACTAAATTTGCTGCAGAACTCTCAACTGGCGCCGCGACGTCCTTCTCAACAGCCTCAGTTGTCGGTTCCACAGACTTGTCAATCGATGCACCGGCATCCTCTCCAGCAAGCTCAGCAGTGATTGGCTCTGAAACGGGCTCTGCAACAGGCTCATTAACTGGCGCTGCTACGTCCTCTGCCGCAGGATTTGCAACAGGCTCCACAGCTGACAACTCAACGTTTATCGCTGCAGACTCTGAAACTTCATTGTCTTTGGGTTCCTCAGCAAGAGCTGACACATCCGTATTGACTAATTCTGTGGCTGGCTCTGCAACAGATCTCTCGGCTGGAGTCTCGGCCAGTTTAGCATCAGACTCTGTGACGGGTTCGTCTGCAGGGTTTTCGGCATCTGTTGCTGCAAGCTCAACAGAGTCATCAACTGGTGCCGCGTTATTCTCCTCAACAGTCTGCTTAACAGGCTCTGTAACCTTTTGCTCGGCGGATTCCGTGGCCGTCTCCACGCCAGGCGCAATTGCAGGCTCCACAGCTGATGCCTCGACTGGCGCTGCAGTATCTGTTTTAGCCGGCTCGGCAGCCGATTCTTCAACCGACACTGCGGAATCTTTCTCTGCAAACTCAGAGGCAGACTCGGTAATAGACTCCTCGATCACTGGCGAGACATTCTTCTCAGCAGGCTCAAATGCTGGCTCCGTGGTGTGATCATCGGATAGGGGGCTGGCATCTGTTGCAGCGGGTTCGGCAGTATTCTTGGCAACCGAATTTTCGGCTGGAAGCACAGTGTCATTATCGGCAAGTGGTTCGACATCCTTTGCCGCTGGCTCATCAACAGACTCCTCCACCGGGGGCTCAGCGTCCTTTTCAATGGATTTCTCGGCATTATCCGCAGTGGACTCCACAACTGGTGCCGGGACATCCTTTTCGGAAGACTCAGCAACAGGCTCCACGATGGTGTCGTCAGCCGGTGCTGCAATGTCTTTATCAGCCGACTCAGCTGCGGGTTCCACGGCTGATTCAGGAGTAGAATCTTTAACCAGCGCGGCAACATCGTCCTCCACACGTGCCAAAGCTTCTTTCTCAGAGGACTCCGCGACGGGCTCTGCAGTTGGTTCAGCAGCGGATTCCTCAGCAGGTTTCAGGGCTTCTTTCTCAGAAGGCTCCGCAATGGGCTCCGCAGTTGGTTCAGCAACGGGTTCCTCAACCGGCGCGGCGACATTGTCCTCAGCAGGCGCCAGGACTTCTTTCTCAGAAGGCTCCGCAATGGGCTCTGCGGTTGGTTCAGCAGCGGATTCCTCAACCGGAGCTTTGACGTCCAGCTCGGCAGGTTTGTCAAGAGACTCCGTGGCAGGCTTTTCCACTGGTGTCTCGACATCCTTCTCAGTGGAATTTGCAACTGGAGCCGCAACAGGATCCTCGACCAATGCTGTGATATCTGTCTCAGCACGCTCTGCTGCGGGCTCTGAAGCAAGTTCCTCAACTGGCGCAACAGTCTCAGCAGCTGACTCTGGCACGATCTCGTCAACCGGCTCTGCGATCTCCTTGGTAGATTCGGTCAATGGCTCGGCTGTAGGCTCCGTTGGTACCTCAATCACCTTCTCAGCAGGTTCTGCAACGGACTCCTTTTCTGAAACCAGAATATCCTCGGCAGCAGAATCAGTGGTAGACGTAGCAGTTTCTGTAATAGGTTCTGCTACATGTTCCGCGGTGTCGTTTTCAGTAGGCGGCACGACAAGCTCTGCAGCGGATTCCACGACTGGTGCTGGGGCGTCCTTTTCGGAGTCTTCGGCGGCCGGTTCAGTAGATTGCGCAGTCGGAGGCTCCTCTGCTGGAATAGAAATTCCCCTCTCAGTAGACTCAGCAACCGGATCGGCAACATCGCTTTCAACCGACTCCGAGACTGCGGCGTCCAAATTTGCAAGATCGGTGACAGGCTTGACAACGGTCTCAGCGGTCTCTGGGTTGCCATTTTCAGCACTTGCTTCGACTACAGGCTCCTCAACTGCTGCGGCCGACTCTGCAGCGCACTCTGCAGCTGGAATCGGTCTATCTTTCTCAACAATGAGCTCATCGGTTGGTATTGCGACGTCCTTTTCAGCAGACACGCCATTAGTATCCTCAGCTGGTGCCTTGTCATCCTCATCAGCCAAGCTTGCAGAAAACTCGGAGACATCCTCCCGAACTGGTGCTGATACGTCCTTCTCAGTAGACCCGACGGCAGGCTCAGTAGCAGTTTCAACGGCTGCCTCTGCAATAGCATCTACAACAGATTCTGGATTGACATCGGATGCGGGCATCACAACGGTTTCCTCGACAGGCACCGCAACGGACTTCTCAGTAAGCGCATCAATCTGCTCTGTCTCTGCTTCAACAGTAGGGTTTGCGGTAGCGTCAGCAGCAGGGTCTGCAACATCCTCAGCAGGGGAGTCAGTAGATAGCACTTGTGCACTCTGTGTAGCGTCCGTCTCAGTGATGGTCTCGGCTACTTCTGCAGTTGGCTGTTCAGATAACTCCGTAATAACCTCTGAATCAGATTCTACATCTCTCGCCAAAGCCTCCACCTTAGCAGGCTCTTCGATTGACGCTGCAGTAGGCTCAGCAGAAAGTGAAACGGTGACTTCAGCAGCAGGCTCTGCGACTGGGTCAGCAACAGGCTCGGCAACAAACTTTGTGGCAGCCTCCACTACAGATTCGGCAGCTGTATCAGCAACAGTTTCTGCGGTTGTCCCAACTGTAGGCTCAGCGGCAGATTCAACCACAGGTTCCGCGGTCAAATCAGCGGTGGGCTCAGCAGCAGGTTCAATAGCGGGCTCAGCGACGTGTTCTGCGACATTCTCGCTAAGAGACTCTGTGATAGGCTCTGCGGCAGACCCAGCGGTAGGCACCACGTCAAATTCTGCGACCTTTTCAGCAGATAGCTCAGCAACGGGTTCCGTGACAAGCTCTGCAATCGTCTCAGCGGCGGTCCCAGCAACGGGTTCAGCGACAGTCTCAACCACAAGCTCTCTGGTTGTCTCCGCAACAGACTCTGCGATGGGATCAGCAGCGATCTCTACGGCAGTCTCCAATACAGGCTCCGCTTCAAGCTCAGCAACAGGCTCTACGGTGGGTTCAGCGACAACCTCAGCTACAGACTCTGCGACAGGCTCCGCGGTCGAATCAATGGCGGGATCCATGACAGTCTCAGCGGTCTTCTCTGCGACAATATCAGTAACAGCCTCCGCGGTAAGCTTAGCAAGAGGCTCAGCATCAGTATCCGTGGCAGGCTCTGCGACAGCCTCCTTGGCAGGTTCTGCGGCAAGCTCAACGGCAGGTGCAGGGGCAGCTTCAGCGGTGGGCTCTGCGACAGCCTCCTTAGCAGATTCGGCGGCAGGCTCTGCAACAGCCTCCTTAGCAGTCTCGGCGGCGGGCTCAGCAGCAAGCTCTGTGGCAGGCTCAGCAGCAGGCTCGGCAGACTCTGTGACAGCCTCCTTGGCAGCTTCAACGGCAGGCTCTGCGGCAGCCTCCTTAGCAGCTTCAGCGGTGGGCTCTGTGGCAGACTCTGCGACAGTCTCCTTGGCAGCTTCAGCGGTAGGCTCAACGATGGGCTCTGCGGTGGGCTCAGCAGCAGGCTCAGCGGCGGGCTCAGCAGACTCTGTAGACTCTGTGACAGCTTCAACGGCAAGCTCTACGGCAGCTTCAACGGCAGGCTCAGCAACAGACTCTGCGACAGCCTCCTTGGCAGCTTCAGCAGTAAGCTCTGCGGCAGTCTCTGCGACAGTCTCCTTGGCAGCTTCAGCGGTGGGCTCTGTGGCAGACTCTGCGACAGTCTCCTTAGCAGCTTCAGCGGTAGGCTCAACGATGGGCTCTGCGGCAGGCTCAGCAGCAGGCTCAGCAGACTCTGTGATAGCCTCCTTGGCAGCTTCAACGGCAGGCTCTGCGGCAGCCTCCTTAGCAGCTTCAGCGGTGGGCTCTGTGGCAGACTCTGCGACAGTCTCCTTAGCAGCTTCAGCGGTAGGCTCAACGATGGGCTCTGCGGCAGGCTCAGCAGCAGGCTCAGCAGACTCTGTGATAGCCTCCTTGGCAGCTTCAACGGCAGGCTCTGCGGCAGCCTCCTTAGCAGCTTCAGCGGTGGGCTCTGTGGCAGACTCTGCGACAGTCTCCTTAGCAGCTT
>JANBTM010000061.1:34670-45164 GCA_027578695.1 Coemansia sp. RSA 1365 | reverse complement strand
TGCATTCAAGTCGCTTGAGCAGAATAACGACTACTTGGCTGGCTGGAAGCACATACGGACCAATACTGCTTATACTGCTTATACTTCATGGGCTGTTTGTGGGGTATTCTTCTTGACACCGGTGGCAGAGAGCTGGCGTATGTAACTAACTTATCCAATCTCTTGTTGCTTTTCTGCCTTCATGTACCGCATCATTTGCAAAGCTCTCCAGGGTTCTAGCTTCAGGGCTGGCGGTGGTACTTAAAGTAGTTTAGAATGTATTTAAGCTCAAAACAAGCAACGTATCCAACATCTACGAGATCAAATTCAAGCAGCTGGCAGGGAATTAGGCAACCAAGCTTCAACGCGTCCGCAGCCAGCCAATCACGAAATATTTGAGCGCGTACAGCAGCAGTGTGATAAATTGCAACGCTTCATCAGTACTTTTCTTTTCTTCACCTCGTATTATTTTTTCACAAAACCTAGTAGCATAGCCTTCAAGAATATGAACACGCAGTCTCTTTTTTCTTCACCACCACGGCAGGCACCCAGTGAGTACACCATGCGGCGGATATCTCGGTCAGGTGGCAGCAGTAGTAGCGCGGGACGCATGCGGAGACCAGAATACAGACACTTGTCTAGCAGCTCTCGGGCAGCGAGGATCAGTGAGCAGCCGTGGCGTAGGCGGTTTCGTGAGCAGTGTGTGGACCGGCTTAGTAGAGCACGCGATAAGTCCTTTATGCTGCACAGACGGCTAGCAGATATGTCCGAAAACAACAACTGTCCTGGTACATATGATCCAGCAGCTATGCAGGAGGATACTGCGGGCGGCGAGCTATCGGAGAAAGAAATATTTGCAATTGTACAGCAAGAGTGGGCGCGGTTTCGTGAAGAGATGGAGCGCCAGAGCATGGAGTGTGGTGCACTTGACGCGAGACTTGTTGAGGAGATTGAGGAGGGCTTGGACCGAGACCACGGCACACAAGACAGTCATATGATGGAGCTTGCAGAGTGGGAGGAGTATGAGAATCAACTTCTGGAGGAAGAGGTGATGGAAGCGGCGCTGATGGAGGCGGAGATGTGTCTGGACAGCAATGAAGAAGGCGGGATAGACCACATGGACGTGTAGAGATTTACAGATAAACATAAATTTCGCTGGTAGGAACCCAAGTTGTATGAATTAATTTGTATTTAAGAAATGACGTCTTCTCCACGCCTTACATGCACATTTGTCGATGTGACTGGGACGTTGGTGTTGTTATGGCGAGATCTCTGAAGTTTCAATATGCAGAATCGACTCTACAACGGTTCTGCAAATGGGACACTTGTTGCTCTGCTGCCGATAAGTGTTTGCGCACTCGCGGCACATGCACAGGTGCCGGCAGGGCAGCATCACTGTGTCGCGTTCGTCAGACAGACATATGGCACATTGCATGGGGTCGTCCTTGGCACCATCAAAGCGTGTCTCCAGAGCCTCTGCAAGTCCAAAAATCTCATGCTGCAGGTAAAGTGAGTTGGCGACACAGAGCTTCTGCTTGATACAGCGTGGAACGATATGGGTGGGTCCATCTTTGTAGAACTCGACAAAGGATATTTGGCTAGCCGGCTGCGTGTCTGCAGCCAGACTAGAATGACGGTCTACAAGCTCAATAATAAGCCCATATGCAGGGGCCTTGTGAGTTTCCTCAGACACTTCCTGAATCTCGCTGGTGCTGTCCGAAGCGCTGCATACACGGTGAGACTGGATTACATCCAGCTCGATGCCATCGGTGTCGACAGGCACTGATTGCAATATGTCAGTTTCAGTTGTGGAACGGAGTAGAGGAGCTCCGACAACAGAAGGTGCGCGGCGGGGCATAGTGATGTTCCGGGCCTGCCAGTCTGATGACAGCAGCGTACGATAGGGCTCCTTGTCGGGCTCCAGCCAATCTGTGCGTGGCAGCGTGAAGCGTTGGGCATTTCCGGGCTCCATTACATAGGAGCGGCTGCAGTTGACCCGTGAGGAAAAGTACGGGTAGTAAGCGGGCGGTGCTGCCAGCCCCCACTCTTCAGTCGCCAGCCAGTGCAGATTGATAGTCAGTGGAACCAGTGTATTAACGACAAATGACAGTGCATAGTATGGCGATTGTGTGACTGCGTCCGGTGTCGCAGCTGCATCCATCATAAGCGAAAATATGTGCAGCGAGCCTACATCCAACGCCATGTTTGCCTGTAGCACAGTGCATGCCTCTTCGCGCTGCTGTGGTGGCGCCTGGCCCGGACCATGCAGAGTGCCTGGTAGTACATATCGCGGTCCGTAGCACAGCCGTCGTGCCGCGTTTACCTCCGATGGACGCGTAGGCACCGATTCCCCCGAGCTCTCTTCTACCTCGCGTGCTGCTGCCAAGGCGGCCTGTGTCCGCTCTTCCCATGTCATTCGCTGACGCGTATGTCCGCGTACTGCTTGTGAGCGCCTGAAGAGCGAGTGCATATCTCTGGCTTCTTATTGCTGCTGTTGTTGCCAGATTTCTGGGAATCCAAAGGTATCGGTGGTGTGGTTTTAATTTGATGTGAGTGGACGGTGACGCCGTAATATTACCGGTGGCCGCTCTACCTTGCTAATGCGCACGCAGCAACAAGTGAAATGTCTTTACACGCTGACAACAGAGACGGGGATGTGGACTTTTTTTTTTTTTTTGGCTGCGATAGAAGAAAGGTTTGGGCGGCTTTGAAAGAGGCGCAGAGACCGCGCTGTCCATTGACTCTGGTGCGTCGACGTCACAGAAGTACCGCCACTGTGCGGCGCAGCCATTGTGCAGTTATTTCGTTTGTCTTCATATTTGCAGTAGCTTCTTTTTTTCCACCTGGCGCGATTACTGGGGGTAGCCATTCCACAGTTCGATCTGAAGTTAATGAGTCGGGCTACTGCAGAGACGTAGACAAGCGAAATAACTGCACAAAGGAGCCTTAATTCGTTTTCTCTGCCCTTTTGTTCAAAATCTCGTCAATTAATTTGCTCAGCCTCGTCGAGTATCATCGCAATACGAGCCCGATTTTTGCGATGATTATCCATGCGAACAAGGCTTACTAGTATCTCTGCGGGTCGTAATGCTCTCGTGCTATCCAATGACTTGGAAGCACAATGCGCGTACCATCGCGTCTCGAAATTGATAAAAGTCCAAGGTCGGGCCAGATGTACTCAAAGAAACATCCCAGACTACTCAAACATAACGATAATCTCTCCATCCTTTTTAATACATTTTCATTTATTATATGGTTACGGAAATTAACCACCTTTTTATTACTTGCTGATAGCTTGTGCTCCACTTTGATAATACACTGTAATCCAAGGAAAAAAAAGTTATAATATGCTACTTGGATTAATACAATTGCTGGCTCTGTTGTCGGCGTCTTTAAATGTCGTACAAGCACAGCAGACATCCTCGCCAGGCACTGGGATGCCGGCAATGGGCTCGCTTACACCGATCCGTCTCATTCAGGCTCAGACTCCCGAGCAGCAGCAGGCAATTCAGAAACTTGTCCAGGAGCTCCAGCGTTCGTCGCCACAGCTATTCTCGGCTCTTAGTCAGACTGGCGGCCAACAACTGGCAATTGCATTGCCCAGTGCTACCGGTACGCCATCGCAACAAGTGGCACAACCCCAGCAGCCTCAGCAGCTTCAACAACCTCAGCCAATCCAAATGGCACCACAGCCAGCACCAGTATCCACACCTGTTGCCGCTCCTGCCACACCAGAGTCTAATCCACAACCAGCTGCGCCAGCTCCTGTTCCTGCACCTGCACCTGCACCTTTGCCTTTTACAAATTCGGCTGAACTGTCGCCTACACCAGTTGCGCAATCATCAGAAGCAGTGCAAGCACCACAGGCTGCTCTTGCAACAGGTACATCTACACCGTTGTCCTTTGCACTTAATGCCATGTTTCAGACAAGCAGTCCGCAAGGCGTGGAGACTTTGTCTGACACGCTGCCATTTGGGCTGCATTTTGACCAGACCGAGTCCGAGCTGGGCGACATGCATTCGTCCGATTCTAGCGCCAGCGACGTGTCAATAACACTCACGCACCACTTTTCTACACGTCCCAGTCCCACGTGGGGAAGCAGTATCCACCGCAGTAGCAGTGAATCTGACTCCTTTGACGAGTGGGCTGGGCTAGATAACTCTGCAGCAAAATCTGCCGCGTCGCTGGCCGCCGTGGCTCTGGCTCTGGTATATGCTGTGGTTGGGCTCTAGGGCAACCGCTGCTTCTAAGCACCAATTGTTTTATTTTTATCATATTTGTCTATTGCCAATAACACAATTATCCTAACTAATTATCAACACAAATCTATTGGATGTGTGGTAGTGTGATCTCGACAGCTATTTTGCTGAAACGCAACCTTCTTCTCTAAAAGTTACATATCCCATGTTTCAAATTTTGCAATTGTTAATAAACAAAATGTTCGTACAGCTGCTAGTGATTATTTTTTGTTCTGTAGAGTCCAGAAACTGGCCGGTGTACAGGATCCGCAGTAGCTAGTAGCGCACCACAGCGTTCCTCTCTCTGCTGATGTTACTATCCTAGCTGCGCATCGAGATCAGGCTGCGTAAATACGGATGAGGCCTGTTCCTTGACACGGTCGTCTTTGAGCAGCCTGCTGTCCATACGCGCGTCATCGCCTTCAACGCCCAGTGCAGCGGCGGGGGTTTTGGCTTCGACAACGTAGTGGTTGTCACAATGCGGACAATATTCGTCCTCGTCCTCATAGTCACTCATATCCTTGCGGAATGCCTTTTTGCACTTTTTACACAGAAAGGCCATCTCCTCAGCCTTCTGCAACGGGTGGTCGGCTTTATCAGCATGGCATTGTGGACAGTCGAACCATTTTTTGCAACAGGGCGCGCGGATGGCGACCTGGGCGTTGAGGATATGCTTGCACATCACCGAAGGTTGTACTTTGTAGAAGAGAAATACAAGACAAAAGTAGAGATGTGAGCGAGAGGGTACAGTCGGGTTGGTCAGGTGGCATGGACAGCCCGTGCACATCCAGCTCAAACTGACAGCTTCAAAGAAGCCAGCGTCGCGCTGACCCGGATGGCAGAAGGATATGGTTTTGATGCACGCTTACAGCCGAGTCACTGAACAACCGAGCCGGCGGCTCAGCACGTGTAGACTTAACTCGTCCAAGCCTCCCCGCACACAAGGGCATCTCGAAGCTGTGGAGGCGCGGGAGTGCAGCCAGCCACACGGTCCTCTTGGAAGCAGCCCATTCTTGGGGAACTTGTCTCACATTCTTGTCTCACAAGGGCGCGCGTTGTTGTTGTTGTGGACGGCGGTTGTTGTGGGCGTCGAATGTGGTTGAAAGACAGTGTTTACGGGTTGGTCTACTGCGAGACAAGCAAGCCGCCGGCGTGGAGAGCAACGAGGGTGGAGGACAGCAGAGTCGCAACCCTTTTCAGTGCTGGCAGGACCATCGCCCAGTCTAAACAGCCCTTCTTTCTTTTGCTAACCGTTTCCAGCTCTTTTTCTTATCACTATTAGAAGCGCTCCCCCCGCACGTATTCTTTTTTTCTTGTACTCTCTCAGCACTTTGTCCCTCTTTTTGCTTGTCGTTCTTTGCATCGAAAGCTGCAATTGACATACCTTCGCATTCAAAGCATCTACACGATACACCCCGCTCATATCAGTAAAAATGACGGCACCTGTAAGTAGAAGTCCGACAGAGGACTGGTTATCTGCCTCACGCAGTTATTATTAGCCTTGCTGCTTTATTAAGTATAAGCAAGCAGAGAAAGTATGACTACTAAAGTTTCACTTGCACAGCATGCGGGTTATTATTGTTTTCTGCTGCTTCTGAGCATAATGTAGGAGGTACAAGATTATGTCGGGTTCGACACTATTACGCAGCAGATGGAGCGCAAGTTCTTGAAGCGCGGATTCAACCTGAATGTGATTCTTGTGGGAGAGTCAGGGATGGGCAAGTCGACGCTGGTAAACAGTATCTTCTCGACGCACTTGGTGGACAGCCAGGGCCGGCGCACAGCGCAGGAAGTGATCCGCAAGACAACGGAGATTCTACCGGTGACTCAGACACTGGATGAGAACGGCGTGCGCGTGCGGTTGACAATTATTGACACGCCTGGGTTTGGTGACCAGTGCAATAACGAGGGCTGCTGGGTGCAGGTGATTAAGTACATCAAGGACCAGCACGCAGCCTACCTGGAGCGCGAGCTGAAGCCGCAGCGCGACCGCATCATCAACGACACGCGCGTGCACGCGTGTCTTTACTTCCTTAACCCCGGCAGCCGCGGTCTCCGTCCACTGGACGTTGAGGTCCTGAAGCGCCTGACGGAGGTCACTAATGTTATCCCTGTTATTGCAAAGTCAGACTCGATGACTCTTGATGAGCGCACGCTGTTTAAGCGCCGTGTCAAGGAGGAGATGTCGTTCCACCGCATCTCTGTGTATCCGTACGCCAGCGAAGACGATGATGATGAGGACCGCATGCTCAACGCTAGCATTCGTGAGCTGGTGCCGTTTGCTGTGGTTGGCTCTGAGGAGACCATCGACGTCGACGACAAGCCTGTGCGTGGCCGCCGCCATGGCTGGGGCGTCATCAACATCTTTGACGAAACCCACTGCGACTTTGTACACCTACGCAACTTTATGTTGCGCACCCACCTCTCGGATCTCGTCGAGGTCACTGCCCAGCGCCACTACGAGCAGTTCAGAACGTCGCAGCTGCGCCAGATTAAGGAGCTGCGTGCCCAGCAGGCCGCCGCCGCGGCTGCTGCAGCTGGAGGGACTGGCTCAACGCAGCAGCCGCCTGTCGGGCCACTGCCTCACCAGCCCATGGCACAGGTCTAATCTACTTTAGTATTTTCTCTCCTATTCTCGTCTTGTCTAATTGGCCTATTTTTCATGCAATATCCTCTGAGGCCTAATATCACAACAATAACAATTGCTGGTGTCTCGATTCTGGAAGTGGACCGCTGCAACATTGTGGTGATTGTTTGTTTTTGCAAGTGGGACCGCGCACATCATTCCGGCTGCAAAGGAAGGGATGTGCATCATGCGTCGGTTCTGCACATGACCCGCCCGTCCCTTTTTCGCCTATTTTGGAGGAAAGCGAGATAGGACAAGATCAGAGTCGGTCGAAAGAGACCAGCAACAGAAAAGCTAATATTTTTTCTCACAAGTTTACTATACCACACTCAAGGCAAATCCCAGAACTAATGTACACTATTTCACCAGCTAGCGGACCAACCACTGTCTCTCAAATTCACTAGTTGGATCACACACATTTCTTACAGCTCTCAGAGCCAGCAGCAATACAATGCTGTTACAGAAGAATTACGCAATCAAAAATGTTAGTAGCAACATATTATTAAAAAAAAGTAGGATTAAACGAGTTAGAAAAGAGCGGCAACGGCAACGGCGGCAACGGCAGCAATCGAGCCAGTGAGCTTGGCAGCGCCACCAGTGGGCTCGTCTTTGTCATCACTCTTCGAGCTCTTCTCCTCCTTGTCAGCAGCAGGGGTGGTCTCCTTCTCATCTTCGACCTCGGCTTTGTTGCCGGCGACGGAGGCGTCCTCCTTCTTATCGTCGGTGGCAACCTCGGACTCGGAAGGCTTGGCGGCCTGAGCATTGACGGTCGCGATAACGGCGATGGTGGCGGCGGCGATGGCGAAGACCTTCATTGTGAGAGATTAGATTGGGGGTTTTTTAAAAAACGCGAAGAAAAATGGGTGGTTGAAGGGGAATTTGTAGCGAAATGAATGCGCTCGGATGCGAAGAAAAGGGATAAAGGTTTGGATAGTTTGCTTTAGTAGCCCGGGCAGAGAGGGCGGTGGCGACACCTGGTCTTTTATAATGGATCAGGCAAGCATACTAAGAGAACTTTTTGCCACAGTGAGTGTCAACCAACAGGCGACTGCAAGCAGCAGCGGGATTTTTGGGGAGGCTGACGACAGGATGAAGCCAAGGAACAGGCAGTTCTTTCTGTCCAATCTTGTTTACACTCAGGTGCCTTTTTTTTTCTTCGCCAATCGCTTTTGACGAAGTGCAGCGTTGCGATTTTGTGGTTGCGGATCCCAACAGACCACATATTACAGGCGGAGGAATCACCCCCCCCCCCCGCCCGAGTCAGATGCAAAGAAACAAGCTAGAAAAAAAAAATGCACAAGCGCTGCACCTGAACCCACATTTTGTGCCGCTTCTTTGTACGTTGTCGATCAGCATTTGGGAAAATCTTTTTCTTTCGGACTGGCACGGGAAGAGAAAGTTTCTTGTGGATGGAAAAAACACACATCTGCAAGGCTTTTCTGTGCGGTCTCTCAAATGCCCAATGACTCTGTTGTTGATTTGCACAAGTGAGGTAATTTATTATCGCGATGGTGCCAACATCTGAAGCTTTCTACTCTTCTGTCCCATCCATTGCCATCACAATGTCAGACACAAATTCTGCGCTGCGCAGCTCTTCGGCTTCTTCCAAAAGCTGCTCCTCATCAACTGTCGCCGCCTGCTGCTCGTCCTCGCGCTCCGACTCTCCCTGAATTGCGCTGAACATTGCGTCAGGCAGCAGCCCCACAAACTGTGCATTGTTGCCTTTGTCTTCTGCTGACTCGGGTGTTTCTCCCTGCGACTCTGGTGCACCGCCGTGGACCTCCGGCATGATCAGCTCTTCGGATGTCTCTTCTTCATCCTCTTCTGCCGACTCGGATGCGTCATCCTGCGACTCTGGCTCAGCAATTGACTCTTCAGATGTTTCTTCTACCAACTCGGAAGTTGCTGCGTCCTCATCACTCGCTGACAAATCAGTCGCGGTTCTTTCTTCAGCTGTCTGCAGCTCACTTGTAGGTGCTTTAAGCTGGGCTCCCACTCGATTTGGCGACAGCTCCAACTCTGCTGGAAGAGCAGCCACCCACCAGCTGCACAATACAAGCTGAACGACGATCAGCAGGGACTTCATTGTTTTGGTAATGTGTGTTGCGTGTCTAATTAGCTCTAAAAAAAACAAATGTGATCTTACTCTTGTTTGGGCCAACAAATACCGCGGATAAAAGGGCCTTGGAATTCCAGTAAGCAGTTGCCTAAAACCACCCCCCGAAATGTGTGCATGTGTCAGGCCATATAAATGCCATCTGCTCCCCTTCTCTCCCAAACACCCCTTCAATATGCGGGGAGAAAAATGGCCAGCACAGCCCAGAACAATCAGCATGCGCAATTACCTGGCTGGACTCTCCACTGATCTGTCGAGCAGGGCCAGACGACTCCATGCGATCGGCATCATGCCGATTGTGTGCCCATGCGCCTGCGTCAGTTCGATCCACTTGCCCAGCGACTCGCGAAGTTGTGGCTCGGAAAGATGTGTAGACGGGATACCGCGCTCCTGACACGCACGCACCAGCTCTGTCAGCCCCAGTTGCTCCACCAGCTGCTCGCTGGCCAGCAGTGCATCGTCCGTCGCAATCACATCCAGGTGTTTGCGCAGCCCGCTGCGTAACCGTTCGACTTGAAGTCTTGCAAACATACCACCTATTCCCAGGAACCGACACACCATTCGAACATCCGCGTTGTCCAGTTGTTCCAGCTGGAAGATGCTGCTGCCGCGCCCTGCCACACGAACAAGATTATCCACTGTATCAAAGTCGCTGGGCTCCAAGCCCGCTTCCTCAAGGCGCTGCAGAGCTGCCACGTGTAGTTTTTGCCTGACTGCATCGCGTTTGGCTGCCATCTTTGCCATCGTCCCAAACGTTATGCACGTGGACGGACACATGCCAGGAAACATTGCCACCAGAAGTGGAATAGCCTCTGGTAAAAATACCAGCAACAGTCCAAATGGAAGCAGTCGCAGCTGGTCTGCGGGGTTCCGCAGGTGAATCTGAAACTCTGCACGCGATACAACTGCCCCTGCGCTCACTCGCGAGTCAATGTCTTTCACTACTTTCATGTTTCCCCACAGCTCTTTGGCTCCCGACTTGTAAAATCCCAGGTACGCCTTGATCTTATTTATAAAAGTCAGCGACTGTCCAGGCAACGTTGGATCAACCCGCGCCACTGGCATAGCAGCAACCTTTTCACCCTCCTCTGGTTTGTCGTTCATCCGCATTAGCGCTGTCGTGTGTAGCTGTGCGGCATAACGCACACTGCCGTGTCTCGCCACAAGCGACCGTCCAAGGCATTTCATCGGCTGCCGCATTCCAAGCGGCTGCCACGCGACCCGAGCAACAATCATAGTTGTTAAATAAACAACGTGTCTAAAAGTTGCTTAGTGTTTTCCAAAGCCTTTGCAATCCAACCACGCCTTAATAAAAACAAATTTCTAGAAAGCCTGTGTGTAGACTTGAGAGGAAAACGCGTCTTCGCTAAACAGCTAGCAACTGGTGGGGCAGCGGAAAGTATAACGGAGAAGATCGGACAGGGCTTATGCTCATCAGGAAAGTTAATTGCAAATCAGAAATAATTACATGATCCCAAGGGTTCTTCATCAGGACCCGCATCTACCTGCCACCGAGTCCTGACACGCTGGATCTG
>JANBTM010000059.1:29654-45688 GCA_027578695.1 Coemansia sp. RSA 1365 | reverse complement strand
ACAACGCTAGGTAAACCAACTATATGCTTACAATAACTGATATATTTCAGTTACATTGCAGACATATGGTTGGTTTGTATGAATATAATTGGTCAGACAACATCACCTAGCATATAACCTGGTATAGAAAAATCGGATGTATTTTAGAGCTCTGAGTTCTACCGAGAAAGAACGGACTATCGGAGGTAGTTACTTTTAATAAAACTCTTTTCTGTAGGAAATAAAAGTGCATTGAGATGTAACCATGCTTCTATTGAACCGTATCCCAATATAAGGCTTGGAATATTGATGTTAATATTGTTTTTAAACTTCCGACACATCCTATTCAGCCTATGTGTTGTAAAAGATTTTGAAGCGTTTTCTGCTAAACGGCTCGAGGGACAGTCTTCTTATTAACAACATGCGGAAGGTGGCTATCACCACTCTAAGCCAGATAGAAGACTGCCTAACAGATACGCAACTTTTGTTGTAAAATTGTGACAGCTATGAGGTATAAAAATCCGTGCTCAAAAAATGGACTAGCAACCACCTAATGCATGTAATAGCCATTGGGTGGACCGCCAACTGCAGCGGCACCTGGAGGTATGCCAGTATTCTGGGCCCCGTACATGTTTGCACCAGCAGTGGCAGGGATGGACTGTTGCTGTGACTGCAATGGCGGCTGTGATGGCGGCGGGTGCTGCTGCTGTCTTTGCATGTTCCTGGCCTGCGCAGCAGACAAGGGCTGACCTGCATAGTAACTACTGCTGGACGACGCTGCGGCAGCAGCCTGAGCAGTTTGGTTGTTAAACCGCTGCTGCTGCTGTGATGGTAGTGGTTGGTAGTGATTCAGTGCAGGTCCGGCATGCGAGTGTATATCAACCGGCTGCTGTGGTTTCAAAGGCATAGGTGTCATAGGCTCAGTCGGGGCATTCATAGCAGCATCCAGGCTGGCCATCGAGAAATTGTCGTAATGTAGTGTTGACCGCATGCGATCCCTAGACCGAGGCTGCTTGTGCCCAGGCACACCTCGTCCAGTCATTTGCTGGTATTGATACGGTTGTTGCTGTTGCTGCTGAGGCGGCGGCATATTTGACCCAGAAACATCGCCGTAAAGTGGCTGTGGACCAGCTGTGTAGCCTGGGGCTGCAGCTCCTGCTGCTGACATGGACATTGGGCGATGCACTGGCCCATAGGAATAACCGCCAGGGTTCATCTGTTGCGGCTGAGGCTGGAGCTGAGGCTGCGGTGGAGGGTGTGGTTGATCAACTGGCTCTGGAGGCGTTGCAGTAGAAGCAGAGTAGGCTCGGTTCATGCGAGGACGGGACCTCAGCATGCTTGCACCCGTCGCCTTCAGTTTTTCCTTAATCCCAGTGTGGTTCTGGAATCCAATTCCCGACAGACGATCGCGAGTGCCTGCTGCAGGTGCGCCGCTTAAAGGCTTTAGATTGTTGCGTGCTGCCGCCAAAATATTTTCACCATTTCTTCCGGTATCTGGCTGTATTTGCTGCGTACGCGACAAAGCAGGCGTGGGGGCAGCTGTCATCTGTGGCGGCGGCGGTTGTCTGTATGCATCGCGTTCAAATGACTGCGCCTGTCTGTCCATTGCTGCTGCGGACTCAGGAGCCCTAAAAGTTCGGCCTTGCGGCTCATCTGTACCGCGGCGCCTAAATTTTGACTCATGCGTTGGAGGCGTCGGAGCCTGGTGTTGCGCTGCTGCTGAAGACTGAGGCGTGGGCCGTGATGGTGGTGTGGGGTCATCCACATCCACAACTTCAACCTCCACTACGTCACCATCGCCGCTGCCTGAACCCTTCGAATGCATATTTGTTGAATCCTGGTATGGATCGCTGCGTGCGGATGTTGAATGGAACTTCTCTGTGCGTGGGCGGTCATAGCCGTAGCCGTGACGGGCACCACCACTGTTGCCGCTGCTGCTGCTACGACGCCGTGTGCGCGAAGTACTGCGCTGATGGCTGATATTTTTTCGCGGTTGCTCGCCCCGGGATGGACCCGCGCCCTGGGGCATGCCGTTAACAGTGACCTCTTTAAATCCACCAGGCGATATGCGAGTAACAGTGACGTTTCCGCGACCGTCATCCTCTTCAATTGTCTCAATTTTAACGCCATTGGAAACCTGGATTGACGTGCGTGTTGAAGGGCCGGCATTGCGTAAACCACCGGCACCGCCGATTGACGAGGACACAAAGCTGAAAGAGCCGGTGGCAGGCATGCCCCCACCACTACCTCCGCTGAAAAAGGCGCCTTCAAAGCCCATAAATGGGAAGCCACCAAACATCGATGGGAACCCGTCACGAGCTCCTGCGGACGGCCCAGTAGCTGCATATGGGCGGTGCTCGCGCTCGGCATACGGATTTCCAGCACTAGAGTGTGAGAAAGGGTCGTCGCTAAACATGGGTCCCATGAACATTGACGAAAACGGGTCACGTCCGCCAAAGAACTCGCGGAAAACATCTTCCGCTGGGCGGAAGTGGAACCCAGGCCCGCCCTGATGAGCTCCAGCCGGGCCAGAAGGGCCCGACGACGAGTATGAATCAGATTGTGGCCGAAAGCCCTGCTTCAGACCGTTTTCGCCGTATCTGTCATAGCGCTCGCGAGTACTAGGGTCACTGAGCACCGAGTAGGCCTGAGACACTTGCTGGAAGCGCTCTGTAGCTACCTCTAAGTTATCGGGGTTCTTGTCAGGATGCCATTGCAGTGACAGCTTCCGATATGCCTTTTTAATCTCGTCTGGTTTTGCGCTGACGCTGATGCCTAACAGGTCGTAGTACTTTGTCTCGACGGCCATTGCCCGGAGTAATGACTTTACCTGCAATAGTATAGTGCCAAAATGTGAGAGAGTGGACAAAAACTCTAGGGTATTTTGAGCAGTGGAGAAAACAAAGAGAGCAAGGCGTTCCCTGAAATATGTCCTTTTGCGCGGAGAGAAAGAGTAAACGCAGAATGTGTAGAAATTAAAAGAAAAGAAAGAAAAGATACGACTGTGGCGGAAACAAAATTAAAGCTCAGGTGGAGGTGGGCAAGAGCCAATACCACTTCGGATGCGCATTTAAGGGTTACACGCTGGCAGAGGCCACCTGTGGAAATTAGACAAGGTGAATATCAAAGCCACCCAGCACAGACAGCAAGCCTGGTGGGGCTCTCCTGGCTTCAGAAAAGGAGTGTGCACAAACTTTCCCCAACAGCGGGCGCCGTGGTATTTCTAGCCAGGTTTGTCTGGAGCTGGGGCACACAGCAAAGGCGACCAACCAATGTGCAGCAGTCACCGGACATGGGAAGTGGCATCTATCGCAGCATAATTATTACTCGCAAAGAAGGACATACTCTCGCGTGCTGAAGCCGAACCTGATGACATCCTCGGATCGAAGCTCAACGTAGCGTAACTCTGGAATCTGCTGACCATTAAGAAAAGTGCCATTGGTCGAAGCAAGGTCAATCAGGTAGGGTTTAACGGAGCCTGTAGTATGGCGGTACTGCAGCACAGCATGCTGCGACGAGCACGACGGATGGTCGATGGGAATATCAGCAACCTACAAGTAAACCAAATTGTTTAGAGCATACCAAACAGAGTAGAAGCAATCGGCGTTGATTAGCAGATCCACAGGCATCAAACCAGTAAGCAAATATTATATCTCTCGCAGTGCTGCTTGATATAAATAAGCAACTGGAATCCAGTTGAGAATATACGTACCCTTCGATCGCGACCAAACAAAAAGGCGCTGGCAGAGTCAACGTGGTGCATGTCAGTGTCCTTTCCGTTTTTAAAGACATAAACGCGCCAACGCGTGGCATAAGGGCGGCGCGCTTCATCTGGCTCGGTGTATTTGACCTCGACGCCGTTCACAGTGTTAGTCTCTGCCGCCAGCTTGCCTGACAACCTAAAGTCCGGGGTTGGAACACCCGTATCCAATGTTTCCGCTCTTGTAGCTCTTTGCTGTGCAGGCGTAGCCGGGTCCTTTGACTGGCTCTGCTGATCAGGGACGCGTGTCTGCTTCGGTGCCTGTGGCGGAGGATCGGGTGACGGCTTGCTTGGCAAGTCTGTGCGCTCCTGCGGCTTTTCAGGACTGCTGGAAGACGGTTTCCGCGGCTCGTATCGCTTTGGCTCGCGACGCAAGGCGGTGTGTTTCTCAGCAGACTTTTCAGATCGGCTGCTGGCGCGGTGGGCGTCGGGTTTTGGCGCAGGTGGGTTTGTCTGGCGCGAGCGGCGGGAGGAACTGCCGCAGTCGTCGTACGCGCGAGCGGTTGTGGGGATAGTTTTGCTTCTCCTTCGCTGCCGTTTTTCACGGCTACGGCTACGGCTGAGTCTGCGGCGGGCTTCCGCATGCGACGGACTGACGGACCGCCGCCTGGAGCCGCTGCTCCGGCGCCTACGCCTGTGGCCGGGAGATGACGACATGCAACAGAGACAGCACGGATAATAAAACGATTGAACGAGAGAGAAGGTTGGGAAGTTTTGCTATCAGCGATACCAGTTGCGGGCCGAGTCGCTGCGATTGGGGGAAGACATGTGCGCTTCTTGTTGCTAACGCAATGCACGAAGCGGATAGAAAATGGGATCGCTATCGGGCCGCAAGCCCTGTTTCTTAAGTGACAGGACCGCCCACGTGCGCAGCTTCTACGAAGTTGTCCCCGTGCCTGATAAGCCAAGAATTCCGAGCACTCACACGTGCTTGGAAACCGCAAGCCAAGGGATGAGCAGGAGAGTCTCGGCAGATCCTATGCCTGCAGCTGCATGTGGCCAGGGGGTGACAGACATTGCTCAGCACAAGAAAGAAGACGCGCCGCTCGGAGTGAGGAAGGAATGCAGACGCGCTGACTTGGAGCAACGGCAGTCAGGAGCATCAGTAGCATGGCGTGAGTGGTAATGACGGGGCTTGACTGGCGGGAGACTTTGGCTTTTGGCCGCTCGGTAAAACGGCGGCCGCCTGGATGTTTTCTTTCAAGAAGGAGCAACACAGGGGTGGGCAGGAGTGCACAAAGAAGAGACTTTGGCCTCGGCGCAGTTAATTATGACGATGGTAGCAATGGACAGGTTGGGTAGCACGTGCTTGACAGATTTGGACGCCCCAACGGCGGGCGCGGCGAGAGTGAGGCGATGGTGGAAAATTTTTCGGGAAGGCGCGAGGGGGGGTGGGGAATACGCACAGGCACGGGCCCGGGATGCAAGAACAAATGAAGGGACGCGCAGGGCTGGACGTGGAGGAGCTGGGAAGGGGCAGGCGTCGAGGGAAAAGATAGGTTTGCGGACTTGGACGGCAGAGACTTGGGCGGCGCCTCACTGGGAGGGGGGTGGCACCCGGACATTGCGTTCGGCCATCTTTAGCAGCATGTGCGCCAGTCAATTGATCAGCCTTGGTGAAAGTCAATGGCGTCTTTTTCCAACATAGCAGGACTGGAAGCAGGGGCCAAAAAATCGCTTATAAGAAGCAGCAGCGGCCATCTCTCCCCACCCTTCTTGGATCCACATTTTTCTCTTCGCCTAAAATACACTCTGTTCTTTATTCATCGAAGCCGTAGGGTAGCCAAGAGCAGATCGGCACAACACGCGACAGTCACCAGCACTAGCACACTCCTAACCTCTCTCCACCACTGCCAAATAGGCCCCGCATATGGCCGACAACACAGACACGGCAATGGGAAATAGCACTATAGGCAACAGCTCCGACGTCGACGCAGAAGTGCAGTCGAACCAGCCGCTGTTTCTAACCTTTACACCGGGGCTCCAGGAGGTAGGCGAGGGCAAGAAGAAGAAGCGGACAAATGTCTACCGTGTTAGCGGCGTAAACATCCTCAACCGCAACAGTGTCGATAGCAAGACGGCGCTGGAGCGGATGCAGCGGCGACGCGAGAATCACAACTTTGTGGAGCGGCGGCGACGGGACAACATAAATCACACTATCGCCACGCTGGCTACGTTGCTGCCATCGTGCGACGAAAGTTCCAAGCTCAACAAGGGCAGCATTTTACAGACCGCTGTGGACTACGTGCGTGACCTTCAGGATACTAACCGCGCACTGGCTGCTGAAAACCGACGCCTGGGTGGAAGTGGCTGCGTTCCCATGCCTGCACGTGGACAGCCATCGCGTCCTACATTGCTCAGCGCCCCCACTACCGCACCGCAGTCTGACTATGACGATGACGACGATGATGTTGCCGCACCACTGAGCTCTACTGCCGCGTCTTCACCCTCCGCCGCGCCTACGCGTAAACGCAGTTCCAGCCGTCCCAGCCCAGCCCTGCGTGCTCGTGCTGAGAAGCGTCACGCTGCGTCGCGTGTATCAACGTCTACTAACTCACCCGCTGCGTTGCCGCCGACGTCTGCGTTGATGCCACCACCGCTGGCGCTATCCACACCGCACTCTCCACCGCACATGCCTCGTCTTGCTGCCCGTGCGCCACTGCCGCCTATTGGCGCCCTGGCTCCTGCGCAGTCAGTACCTAACTCGCCTAGCCTCCATCCCCACTCCACTGCCCGCCTCGCCGACTTTGCTTTGGGTAATCGCCATGCTCCACCGGCCTTTGCTCATCCTTTCTTTAACAGTGATGTGTCGTCCATTCGCCACCACTTGCAACACTCGCAGCGTCCGCCCGGCGTCCTATCTCCACAGACCTTGTCGCCCAGTACGCTTTCTTTGCAGAACACTCCGCTGATGCGGCCCATTCGCGAGCCCGCCTTCTGCGAAGCCATGTCTGGTCTTTCTTCCACTAGTCGTGGCACACATCCTTCGCCAGACTTTGTCCACCAATAAGTCCTTCTGCACTTTTTTTCTTAGAGACTGCTGCGTCCTGTACAGCATGTCGCAGTGATCTCATATATATAAATTTCTTCCTCACTCATCTGTCCTTTAAAAAACATGTTTCCATTGAAGTTCACTCATATGTATAACGGCTATTACCTTTTAGCTCAGTTGGCTACCAGCTGCTTGGAACTGAATTTTAGATCATGTGTTTTAGGGTTGCCATATGAAGGGTGTCATCTGACTTGGTATATATCAATCGGGCTTTTGGCCTATCAGGCTCCGAAAATGGTCTAGTTTTCTGCCCTGCCTTTTACTCTAGCATCCGCAAGCCCTTACTAAAATTCTGCACTGTACACCCCAAAATCGTAGCAGCAGCAGCAGCAGGGTGTGGGACTTCAAGCGTTTCCAAGCCGCATTGTCCCCACGTTGTATGTTGACACGATCCTCCACACAAGCGTCATGCACAATATGAGCCATTATCTGTCATCTACTGTCTGCGGCCTTCTCTCTCTCTCTCTCTGCTGCTATTGCACTCTTGCACACATAGAAGCGCAGCCAGAACACAATGGGGTCCCTTTGCATATGGCTTCCGGATTCAGAACGCACAGGTACATTGTTCACCCGAGCCAACATCTTCCTCGTGCACACAGTCCTCACGCCGATCTCCAAATCAGGTAAAACAGCGTTGGGTAACCAACAGCCCTGTTTTTTTTTTTTGCTGTCAATTCCGCTCTTTTTTTTAAATACAAAAATCTGACAGACCAAACAAGCAACCAAAACATGTGCTCCAAAAACACAACAATATGTCACAGCAGCGGAACAACATAAATCACAACCAAACCCTTGTGTAATTCAAACAATGCCATTTCGTCGTGGGTATATTTTACCTTAGAACATTTCTTGGCACAAATTGCGTCCAATATAATTATTTACTTGCTTATAGATGCTGTTTATCAACACACTGCTTTCCACTTTTTCTGATGTGTTTACACCTTCTTTTTTGGCGCGCGGACTTTTTGTGCGTGATTGTGTCTGCTACACCGTCATACTCCCCGCGATACCGCCATGGTCGCATTGTTCCTGAACTCTCACTTCCACATTTGGCAGCCACGTGCTTTCAGAATAGTAGTTGCAGTGCAATGGTCTAAAGATCCAAACACGCCATCTGGGTTTTCAATAAAGCACCACACCCAGTCTCTGCCGAACAATGAAACCACTGGTCTAAAAATGATATTCCATTAGACCGAATCAAATACTGTTTAAATGAAAATCAATGCTAAAGAGGCTTCGCAGCCTGCTGTTTTAGTTCGCGGATCCGCGTCAGCAGCTTGCCGTGATAAGTGCCAGCTACACTAGCGCTGTACAGCTCTGCCTCACTCCGCACCGCATGCATTGCTGGAATCCACGGCTTCTCTGAGCTATCCGCTGCATGGATATCTGTAAGATACCTAAACAGGGTTTCCAACGCCCGCTGCCGCTTGGCATACCCAACTTTTTTGCCAACAACCGCCTTTAGTTGCGGTTGCACCACACGGCTCTCAGTTGCAGGATCATACGCTGGTCCGCTCCGGTCATAGTTCAGCGTGTGCTGGCGCCAGTCATCTACCGACGTGCTATTTTTAGCTGATATGCTACCCCGCTCATTATCCACCAAGGTTATCTGAGCATCTTCCGAGTGCGGGGACTTTTCTGGAGATTGGGTTATCGCAGGTGGTCGGAATTCCGCCAGAGCCCGCTCAAGAGCCTGCCGCGCGCCGATGTCCTTTGATTCAGCATCACTCTCAGGTAACAAAGTGTTGGCGTCTCCTGCTGGGGTTGGCTCTGATTGTTTGGTTTGAATCTCAGAATCAGGCTCCTCAAGCCAGATCTCAGTAGAACCAACCAAAGCAGATTGCGACCTCTCAGACGTAGACAGTTTGCGCGGGCGGAAGCGGTCATGGGCAAACAGACATAGTGTTCCCCGCTGGCACCGATCCCGGTGTGGACAGTCAATTTGCGAAAGCAAGCCCAAAGACGGAAACATCGTATACTACAATACACGAAAGCAGATGACACATGCCACAAGGAGAGGAAACAATGGCAGCCAGCGTCAGTCTCATGTACAACTGGAATAAAATGAGGCTACACAGCATACACGCGGCTATAGCCGGCAACAGGACGGCGACAGCAAGGACAGTGGTCAAAGTTCCGGACAACCAGGGCAGCGCGACAATCATTGCATAGGCACAGGCAACGGCAGGGGCGTAGCATAACGCAGCGCGAGTTGGTCCAGCACACAACACACAGCGACCGAGTGTCGTTGTCTTCCATGTGACGGAAATCGCGGCGACTTGTAATCAATTGCGCCAGCGCGTCACATTCGCGTCGCACAAACGGCAGAGCCGGATGCTCTGCACCAGAGTTGATGTGAGCTAAGCGGCGCGAACACATGCTGCGTGTAACTACTACTGTGCTGTCATCGCTAAGCGCTGTATGGGCCATAAACGTAGCAACAGCAGCCAAGCGATCACTTGACGGGTCATTGCTGGTGGTACTCAAAATATCGGCTACTAGAGATGCCGTTTCAGCCGTCAGTATGTCAGATTCGGAAATTGCATCATCAGATTCGGAGGCGTCATCGCCGCTGTCAGAGCTATCGCTTGCTGAGCACACGTAGTCATGGTCAAATTCAGACCCAGAGTCTGAGTGCGCGTCTAAATCCAGCTCCCGTTGGCCCACTCTGTTGCCGTCTCTTGAGCTATTCAACTGTTGCGCGCCTACATGGGAGCGGTTCGAGGTGTTTAGCACCAATTTAGCCGGGCGGATAATTTTCTTTTTGGTTAAGTAGTGGAACAACGCAAGCACCAGAGCCCAGGCCTCCAGCGAGAGTCTGCGAACTGAGGGGAAACGTGTGCCCTGGATGGCTGCGACTAAGCCATGAGCAGCATGCGGTGGTGGCAAAGAGGCAGGCTCGTCGTCGATAAAGACATCCATGCCTCTACGGGGCGCAACAGCAGCGTCAGCCCAATCATCCAAAGCCGTGGCGCGTGGCAGACGTACGGGGCCGCAGGGCCGAGCTAGGCCTGAGGCACGGACCTGGCTGCTGCATTGCTGCAAGCAAGCGGCGGCCAGATCCAGAATCTCCACGCCAAAGTCGCGGCGAAGATCAGGACAAATAGGCAGAAGCACGTCGCGCGCCAACTCAAACGGCACGTCATCGTCAGCAGCGCCCTGGAAGACACCAGCGCGGTTGTACAGCGGCGTTGCGGGTGCGCGACGACGCGGTGCAGCAATACAGTCAACAGCGCGCGCCAATCCGCTGATGGCAACGGTGACTACAACCACGGCCAGTGCCAGCAATATCAGCATCATGGCCAGCACTTGCACCAGCGGATACGCGGCGCGCGGGCCATGGCGCATGCTAAAGACAAAATGGTGCAACAGCAGTGCATTTCCAGCGGCAGTCGGGAGAAGCCTCCAACGCCAGCCGCCACGCACAGCCAGTAGCAGTACTGCCTGCAGTAGCTTCTCCGCAACAAACACCATCGCCAACTCCTGCACGCGCGTCGAAGCACCATAGAAGTGGAACAATGCTGTGCGCTCCACCACGCTGCCCATGTACTCGCCCGCCATACACGCACTGCCCTCCAGTCGAGCCACGAACACGTCCACACAGTCGAACGCGCATGTCGCCACATACGCCTGCCACAGCGCCGACGCAGCGGATGCCTCTACACCCGCCGAACGTCCCAGCTGCGCCGCATGCTCCTTCGCTGCAGCCATCCACGCGTCCGTCCCGCGTCCCGCCAGCGCTGTGCTCTGCGCCAGTAACGCCCGTACCAGAAGCGCCGCCACCGGCCCGTACAACGCTACACGCAGCGCCGCGCCCAATGTCCGCACTCGGGGCCGGTGTACCAGCACATGTACTCGGCTAATTACAAACCCGACTGCAATTGCCAGCCCCACGTACCGCGACCCAAGCAGCCCCAGCACCTGCCGGCCCTCTTCGGTGCCGCCGCTGCGAAATTGCTCTAGCTGCTGCCAGACATCCGGTGCCCTGCGAATTGC
This sequence comes from Coemansia sp. RSA 1365, assembly GCA_027578695.1. Lineage (NCBI taxonomy): Eukaryota > Fungi > Kickxellomycota > Kickxellomycetes > Kickxellales > Kickxellaceae > Coemansia > Coemansia sp. RSA 1365. The sequence continues at coordinate 34,901 of JANBTM010000059.1, read as the reverse complement.
CTCCATCGGCGCTGAGAGTGTTAACGAATTCAGAAGACTTTCCCGTTGAGTCCCCTGGTTGCTGCTGTCCACCCACCACTGCCGCTGTCCAATTCGTTATTTAACAAAAGTACCTAAAATGTTTGGGAAATGCGGCGCGAGACACAAGTTGAGAGACAAAGGCAATTCCACTGTGGGAATTCTCCCGCCTCTTAATAACTCAACAAGCTCACTTGCCTCTCTTCTTCACTAGCCACTCGATGTGTGGCATAATCAGAGCGCTTCTGCCCAGCCACCCCCCATCCCACTTTCTTCTCCACAGAGGTCCCAAAAAAAGCGCACATGTCTCTCTTATCAGTAACCCGCTTGTCTTTTTTGTCTCTAGTAGTGCTGCTATTGCCGAGAGCGGGTTATATTCCCAGCCGTTTATTGCATAGCTAACCAATGATCCGTGCTCCACCACAGGCGTTCCGCCGCCTGAAAGTCTTTGTCTTTCTTGTTGCTGTTGTCGGCGTAGTTATCCTTGGCTCTTATATGTTTGCTAGCTACATCGACGAGGCTGCTGTCAATGCAAACTACCTTGCACTCGGGCTTGCGCATGTTTTTGTGCCTAGCGAGCGTCCGCACGTAGACCGTCGCCGTATCATTACAAAGTTACTGCGATATCAGGGCATACCATTTGGATTATTTCCTGCCACTCGCGCTTATGACATTGATCATCCAGAGGCCTACTCATTTTGGTTTGGCGAGCAGCATTGGGAGCCTCCACGTTCAAACCGCGCATTATCAGCTGCACAACTGGCCTTCTTCCGTACACATCTCAATTTAATTAACGAAATTGTGCGCTTGGAGCTTGGTTCCGCTTTGGTTCTCTCCGACTCAATAGATGTAGATACTGAAATCAAGCAGCACATGCATACAATAGTACCGTCTCTGCCAGTTTCTTGGGATATTATTTTTCTGGGACATTGCGGTGTCAACGAGACGCGCCGCCCAACTGCTTTTCATCCACGGCTGTATGTGGCTTCCAATCCTCGTTGCATGTTTGCCTATGCGCTTTCTCGCTCTGCTGCTATGCGTCTGAAGCGCGTGCTGGACAATATGTGGCCCGACCCGCAAAAGTCCTTTGAAGATGTCCTTGGGGATATGGTTGTTCCTATGTTTCTTGATGCTTATGTCGTTCATCCGCCATTAGTTGCACTACTCGATCCACGGTCTGGGAAGAATCAGCAGCAACAGCTGACGGATACTACCACCTTCAATAGTACCGCTGCTCCTTATATACTACCCAACTCTACCCTCGTTAAGCTTGGCATTGGATATCCTCCAGAATATGCGTGATCTCCAGTTTTCTGGATTATGACGTCGCTGCCTTTTTATTGATAGATCTAAGGGCGGATAGTTCTTGAAAGCACTAGAGCCCACGCATGTTCCCTATCTCCCACAAAGGTTTCGCAACACCGATGGTGGTGTGTGCTTGGAGGTTTTATATTTTCTTTGAATCCACATTTGGAAGAAAGAGCATGCTCGCACACGGCTAGCTCTCGCTTGCTAGCAATGATCTTGCTTATCATCCAGACACATGGTGGTCTCACAAAGTGAACTTGAAAGGCAAAAACATGCTTACCAAAGGCCTTTTTGCACAAGTCCTTTTATAAAAAGTTGAATGTGGGGACCTTACAAGGCAACAGGAGAACCCTTGCTTTTGCTTTGCAGCAAAGGGTCGCATGATGGACCTTACCTTTGGCGTCGGTTTTTCTATAAAAGTATGGAAGCTCACTCTCTTTACAGAAAGCACTGCGTCTGTTCTTAGAAAATGTCGCCTTTTCGGTCAAACTCTGTTGAACTTTTATATTGCCGCTCTGTACCCCACTTAAAAACCCTGTAAGGATCCTGGTATTTACAATTTGTCTAAAAAAGATACATCCCTGCTAATTTACTTGTTATTTATTGTTTCTTTAAATCCCCTATATCCTTTTACTTTTTTAACTCCTTCAATCAAATTTATTACGACTCAGCCGAGCAGCCTCTACCACCAAATATAGACGCCCAAAATATTGAAAATGGATGACCATTCCACAATTAGCTCTGGCAGTAGTAGAACCATCAAAATTGTTTACTCTGTCACAGACGATGATCCAAGCAACGACAAATTACGTGGAATCACAGCCGAGCAATCAAAACATCTAGAGGCTTCATATGACGACCTTGATATTGCCGCATCATCGTCAACATGCGCTTCACTATTCAGTAAAAATAGCAAAGAAACTGTAGATTATGTAGAATCTACACAACCCACACAACTTATGTCAGGGGCAAGACTGACAATGGCTATTATCAGTCTGGATATCCTCATATTTATCTCGGCTCTTGATGCGACCATAGTCGCCACAACATATGTGCCAATTGGCAACGAGCTTAATGCGCTCGACTCTGCGGAATGGATTATTCTCAGCTACCTGATTACATTGACCGCCCTCCAACCACTGTACGGGTCAATAAGCGACCTGCTAGGGCGGGTTGAAGCAATTGTAGTCGCCATACTCATATTCCTTGTCGGCTCCATATTATGTGCTGTCTCCAAGACCATGCCTATGCTTATTGCAAGCCGAGCTGTCCAGGGAATCGGTGGGGCAGGGCTTATGAGCCTCGCTCTTGTGGTGATAGCTGACATAATGAACGAGAGGCAACGTGGTAAATATGTGGGGATATTCAGCGGTACATACGGCATTGCTTCGGCGATTGCGCCAGTAATTGGCGGGGCAATAGTCCAGAACACAAGGTGGCAGATTATTTTTTGGATCAATATCCCTTTCTGTGTAGTGGCACTAGTTCTTATTGTCATGCTCCTGCGCATACCTCGGCCCAAGGGAACGCTTATCGAAAAGGCTAAACGTATTGATGTAGGTGGGGCGCTGCTGAGCATCCTGGGGATTGTTTTGCTTTTGCTTGGGCTTTCTTGGGGCGGACGCGACCACGAGTGGTCATCGACGCAGGTCATCTGCACATTAGTGTTCGGCTTGGTTACTCTTGTAGCATTTGCGATTTACGAGTGGAAGGTGCCCAAGGTTCCCATCGTTCCTCTTTATCTATTCAAAGTCCGCAATGTGGTGTTTGCCTCCGTCAGCAGCTTACTATTTGGGTTTGCGATTAATGGTGGTGTGATGTTTATTCCGCAATGGGCTCAGGTTGTCAAAAACGCATCGCCAGTTGTATCCGGCGCTTACCTTGTACCATATTCCGTTGGGATGATAGCCACTTCAGTCATTGCTGGCATAATTGTTACTAAGACGGGCAGATGCCATGAACTCATTGTTGTGGGCTCTGCAGTTATGTTGCTTGGCAACGGTCTACTTATTATGCTGGGCTCGGATGGCAGCCTTGGAAAGATCATTGCATTTTTGCTAATTTGTGGACTTGGAGTTGGCATGTGTGTTCAAACAATCAACCTTCTTGGGCAGGCATCTGTCCGCGGCAAAGATATGGCAGTGGCAACAACAACATTTCTATTCTTCCGCTCACTGGGCATGGTGCTATCGGTGTCAGTGTTGAACAACGTTATCCAAAATGTGCTTCGGGATCAGATCGAGGAGATTAGCAAGCAGTACGTCTCGTACGCGAGCTCCATTGCCGCAATACTTAAAGACCAGTCTCTCTTGTACACATTGGACATCCCACAGCAGCTAGCAGATGCCTTCATCCAGGCATACACCAAGGGCCTACGCTCGGGGTTTATTGCGCTGTCTGCCTTTACGGGCTTGTATTTTATTCTCACTCTGGGATTCAAGAACATCGAGCTTAAAACGGTGCTAAAGAAGACCATAGACTCTTGATAGATTTTCTTGTTTTATTAATGTGATATTTTTCATGGATTAAGTCAACTGCGGAAAATCTATGATGCTGCACTTACACGTGCAGCAACAGAATGGTCCAACGATACTTGTAGAAAGTGCATCAATCAGAAGTTAAGCCAATTATGAAGGTTCTTTGCTCCGTATCTTCTTTTTTATGTTAACAAATTCTCCAACTTGATCGCTATGGCCCAGACGCTACAAACAATTCACGTCATATCCGCCACTCTCGCATGTCTGTATTTAGTAGCTATTGTAGGCAATTGGTACACGATTAAGTATGCGCTCAAGCCAGTTGTCACTCTACTTATCGCATACCCAACGTTCCGAAGACCGTTTCCATACATTACTATTGGGCTGATATTCTCGGCAATTGGAGATGCGCTGCTAATGATACCACAGGAGGATGCATTTGTTTTCGGGTTACTTTCGTTTCTTGTGGCGCACATCATGTATATTATATCTTTTAAGGGGCCAGTGCAATTCTCGTGGGCTGCAATTCCACTGGCAGTATTTTCTGGAACAATGCTATACAAGCTGCAACCTGGTGTATCTAAGGAAAATGTCGTTGTGCAGCTTGGTGTAGCTGTATATGTGGTAGCAATCACAACAATGACATATAGGGCTTTTCTTACTGGGAATACAATTCTTACCATGGGAGCTTTGCTTTTCTGCATCTCAGACGGTGTACTTGCATGGGAAAAGTATATCTATCCATACATTTGGAGTGAATTTGTGATAATGTTGACATACTACATTGCACAATTATGTATTGCAACACACTGTTAGAAACATAAACTGTTTAAAAAGTAGGAAATTTTTTTTTTTTTTTTTTTGGTCATTATATGTTCTATACAACAAAAATACAACCATATCTACTAAGGACGGCTATTCAAATGTTTTTAATCAGACACCTTATAACACAGATTAGGTTAGGAGCTTGTGGTTAGTGACAAGTTATTAGGGGGGATTACTGGTTTCTAAGTCAGACAGCAACACCATATGAACATCTTGACGAACCAAAGTAAGATAATATTGAACTAATTGTTCCTGAGTTGCAATTAAATGCCAACCGATCATTCGTAGAAATTCAATTTCCAAGGAGTTTAATTCTTGCATAGATATGCCACCAACCTTAGCATAGTGTAAATTAGTGCAATACGCATCGCATAATGTTTTACAGGCTATTGTTGCTGCTGTGATGATAAAACGATGCACTGTCAATGAAGATATTGTAAAATTTGAATTGCGTTGACATATCCTATCAACGTATATCAACATTATCAATAAACATGCTGGCTCTAATGATGCGTACTTGGATACTCTTCGCATGTAATCTGTTAAACTTATATTCGGTGGTGCTCGTGAGTGAAAACGTGTGGGCTTCTCCGTACCCAATAGCAATCGATCATTGTGT
>JANBTM010000059.1:0-12193 GCA_027578695.1 Coemansia sp. RSA 1365 | reverse complement strand
TCGCATTCTCTGCTTGATCGCATTCTCTGCTTGATCGCATATTACATAATATCATCTAAAATGACATTACCATCTCCTCGAACGCATCTGGCTTGGTACTGCTCGGAGTTTTATGTCTGAGATTTATTCTGCACCCGCGACATATGTTTAAAACAATAAAAATAGAAAAATAGAAAAGTAATTGTTAAAATTTCTAATTGCTAAAAAAACTGCCAAGATTTACATTTATATATTGCTAAAAAGCACAGAAAACCTATCTGCGAAATGTGTCTTTTGAACATTTAAAAAAGTTTAAATATAACTATTACAATACTTACAACTATATAGCTATTGATAGGTAGGACAAAAGGTTGTCCAAAAAAACACGCTTTTTTTACAAGTTTTTTTTTAACTTTATATCAAGGAAATTAATGCAAAATGTTATTTTATTTAGATAGTATAAAACATTAGAATCAATATAAGACAATGCAGCATGCATTATTCGCAAAATTACCCGGATGTAATTGCAATAATAGCCGCATCCATAGAGTCACAAATAATTGTCAAATATGCCATTGACCAAATACTTAATTTCAGGAAACAGTTGTTTAAAAACACCAACCAACGTAGCAGTTACAACGCTAGCAGCCTTACAAACTTCGCGCTGGTCAATTAAAAGTAAAGGTGTAGAAATAGCTAAACCAGGTATACTAGGTAAAGCATTAGAGTTAATAGCAATGCTATCAGGTAGAACATAGTTCATTTCATGAAGACCATGACGGTAGTTAAAAGACCATATAACTAACCACATACTAGCAGCACTCACGCTAATAGGACATTTACCTTGCACAATGCCTTTTTCATCAGCACGTTCATATACAAGCGAAGCAGCCTTAGCAATCCATTTAGGCAATTCAAGCACAGCACACCAACGATTCAAAAACTCCAATGGCTTTGCTCTTTGAATAGAAGTGTATTCACGTCCTAGTACTTTCCGCATCAGTTTATAATACACACCAATCTCACGCTTAGTTGCATTAGCAGCAGCGCATATTTCAACAAATGTTCTTGGATAATTCTTATTGCGACAGAGTATAAACATCAATGCTGCAAGTATTACATGTTTCTTTCTCAATGGCTGTCGACTTTGCACTTCCTTTAGCGTCTTGACTCGGTTGTAAAGCACTTGTGCCTCATCCCAAATACTCTCAGGAACTTCAAGTGCTCGCCAATCCACTAGTGCCTTTTCTTTTACTCCCGACTGTGTGTCATTGGTTGTGCTCTTACTATTGTCGGTGTCTGAAGAAGAATCGACTGCCAATGCATCTAATGCAGTCACTTTTCTTTCACCATTGCTTGTGACCCTTTGTATTTTTCTTTCTGTGGTATCCGCTAATGCAGAAGTCTCAGCCCTGCAGACAACCCCGTGCTCAACAGAAGCTGTTTTTGCAGACAAAGGTGACGCAGAAGGCGGAAGTGTGGTTAGTAGAGAGACATCACTGATACCGATGACGCCACTGTACGATGCATTGTACATTGTACCACCATCGCCATCAATGTCAGCAGAGGTCTGACTGTAGTCACCCATGAACTCTGACGTAGGACTGAAAACACTAGCAGTTTCGCTATCATCATATGCAGCACAACCACTGGAAATTGTCTTGTTGCCAGTATCCAGCCGAGTGCGTTTTGCTGGCGGCAACGACATCAGACCATTGTCATTTTCAGTAGCCAGCCGCCATGGCGAATCGGAGCAAAAAGCCAGCGGGGATCCATAGCCAGCACAAAGTGAAGGCGGAATTGTTGCAGCAGCCTTAGTAGAATCGAAGATAAACATATTATCATCTTCATTTGGATATGGCGTAGTAATGCATTCAGCAGATCTGTCCTTGCTTAATGCACCATATCCAACCAACGGTGGAACTGGTACAAAGATATGAGGCTGGTGCGGATAGAAATAGTGTTTCTTTATATCCGAGTTATTCTGAGTTGCACCACTCTCAGAAAAACAGCGATTATTAGGTGTTGGCGGTCCAAATTCTGACTCTTTCCGACACAGAACCTTTTCAAAACCGTCTTTACTATTTGTCTGTTGTGTACAATAATCACTATGAGACCTTGTAAATTCCTGATGCTGTCGCTTATGTTGTTGATAGTATGCGCGAATGGCAGTAGTCATCCCACCATTTCCAATAGTACCATCCATTGTAGAATAAGGATGCAAACCTGTTGGTGGAAGACAATAAACCTGAGTAGGAGTACTTCCTGGTACAGAACGCTCATACAAGGGAACAAGTCGTGGAGTAACCGAAACAGGGTTCAATAAAGTATTGACATTCATACGACCTGTCACCGCAAGTGTAACACTACTTGGTGTCATATGTAGAAAATAATTGTCTTTTAAAACCTCAGATAAAACAATATAATGTAAAAAAAAACCGTTTTTTTTTTAAAACAGCCAAGAGGGTTATTCTAAAAGAACAAATAGAAAGTATAGTAATGGTTTATATAGAAAACCTTTTTTTGAATATACACGATAAAAAAAGGATAGAGAAAAGGGGTCAGGAAGTATTTGAAGAAAAAAGTGTTGAAGAAAGAAAAAAAATCCAACTACGCGTCCACCCTTTTATATCATTGTAAAAGGAGAAAAGTAAGCGTGAGAGAATGGCCACAAGTGAAGCGACACATAACCACCATCATTACTACCACCTCAGTCAACAAGTCATTGACTGCCACAGCCAAAAGAAAATAATGACAACCTCCACCTTCCATTATCCCACGTTAAATTTAAAAGCGTAAAACATATTACTCTCTAACATAACCATGGTATTTCACCAAATGTATATTCGAATAAATAAACACACCAATAAGAAAAACAAGAGTCTGAAGGCAAATGCGCATCTTCTCCTCAAGCAGATAAAAGCACAGGTCCGGCTCCCACCCGACAAACCAGGTGAAAGCCTTTCATTTGAGCAAGCCCCACATAACAACCGCAGAAAACACATGCAGGCGAAAAGAAACATGTTGCTACACCATCGGTAGCATGGGAAGCGGGTACAGGCGCCCTTAGAACTGCGCGCACCGGTATTCACAAAAGCTCTCCCCCACCTTCTCGCATGTGTCATTTAGCAACATTCTGATGATGCAAAAGACATGCCTCGTCCGCCATCATCGACGCTAAGCGCCAGGCGTTGGTATGGCTGAGTCGATGGATCAAAATACACGCCTACACAGTCGGGTAAATATCGTATTAATTTCCACACTATGAATTAGTACAAACACACGTGCACAGGTAGCAGCTGACCAAAGATGTTGTAAAAAGAGGTGACTTTAAAATGCCACCTGCCAGCCGTTGTGCGCTACGCACATGCCTGATTGCTAGTATTCTCCAGTGCAGTCAAAAGACACATCCACCTGCGTTGTCAAAAAGGATGATGAAAAACACGTCATCCCTTCTGCATACGTATTGCCAGACACGAGTAAAGCACGCGACTAAGGCTCAGGTGGTATCCCAAACCCCCCTCTGCAAGCTTTAATAATAAGGGAGGTATTTTCTGGTGCAGACCTTCGGTCATGTGCTGAATGGTAAAGCTCTACCACTCCAGAAACCCTGCAAAAACCCCAGGGGCAACTAGCAGGGGTCCAACAAAGCAGAAGCATCAACTTGACACTCCCTGACTCGGCTCTTTCAGCACCAAACAACCACTTCAGAACATCCAAGATAACATACCTTCAATATCACCCGTCTTTCTGCTCATGCAAATGTAGTAGAAGCCCTCGATAGTCAGCCCCGTCTCGCTCGGCTGCACATTTACAAACGATATCTCTACACAGAATAATAAAAGAAAATTCAAAAAAAAACATGCATGCATGTAACACTGTCAGAATTAGCACGCATGAGGATGCACAAAAACACACACACGCACAGCAAAGAACAAATATGAGTGGATTAACGTACCCTTCCAGCGCATAAAAATGTAGTCCTCGAGGGCTTGTGGCATCCGCTTTCCGCGCATCGACTCGGGCCATTTATGCAAGAACCTATAATGATCCACATAACAAACATAGTAAAGGAGGATCAGTACACTAGCAAAAGCAGGATAAGCGCGGACCAGCCAGACAGCTGAATGCGGAAATACTTACGTCTCCGGGTGGGCGTGCACTGCAGAAAACAGCGACCAGTGGCGGGCGTCCTCGGAGCAAGAAGCCCGCCATTTGCCGGTGATGGGCGAGTGGTTGACAAAGTCCACCACCTCACCCTCCCAACATGTAACAACTGTCTTGGGCAGACGAGGTACGTTGATAGCCCTCATTATGCCAGACACACGGCCGCACGCCATGTCCACAGCCTGGATTTCAACTTCAACGTCCCACTGCTCCAGACTCGGCGACGACATCCGCAGAAATGCGTCCGTCCCCATGTGTTCGCGTGTCAGCGGTGTGATTTTCTGTACGCCTGCAAACCGGATGCCCGGCCGAAGCAGCGCACACCCCAGCCCGCGATGCACAACCGTGTTGCGTTCCAGCCACCGCAGCATCCGGCCCTCCACACGCACGCTGCTCTGCTGCTGTCCCTGTGCCGCCCACGCCGCGTCATCTGCTGGTGCTGGCGTAATGTCTTCTGTGTCGGCGCTGCCGGCGTCCTGCGCCTCTGCCTTTTCGTTTCGCCTAGGCTCGTGCTCTTCAGCAGCGGCTTGAACCCTGGCCGCCGACTCCTGCTGTGCCCTGTTGTCCTCCAAGCTGCCAGAACCGTCATGGCTTGCCGTAAAGCCGCGGTGTGTGCGGAGAACTTCTAGCATGGCGCTGCGTGACCGCTCAGCGGCCGGATTTCGCGGCACCGGCGGCAGATGGCCAAGGCGTCGCAGCGTGGCTGGATGCGCCCCCAGCTCAGCGGGAGGTGGCTGATTGTACCAATAGCTGTCTACGTCATTGGAGGGGAAAAGCTGCGGTTGTGCGTCGTGAGAAGGTGGAGCCGTGTCACCATCCACACGCGCCCGATTTCGCGAGTGTAGTAGCGTATCAGAGGGACTCGCTGCGCCAGCCTCCACCGCTCTTGCACGGGAAATGTCGGCAATGTACTGCTGTCGCTGGCCGCGCAGAAAGTGCTCCCGCCGCAACTGTCTAAACTGCTCCAGCGCTTGTTGGGTCTGCCAGTCTTCCACAACAGACCGACCCACATCGCTGTCAGCATCAGAGTCAGCCTCCGAGTCGCTGTGCACCATACGGCCGACAGAAGTCAAAGGAAGCTGTCTCATCTGTCGCTCAAAATACCGGTCTGCGTCGCCAAGCCCATCGCTGTCTCCCGCCTCTGCTCCATCACCGATCCTAGTGGCTGCTGCGCTGACGGTCGGCCGTGGCGCCCCGCTGTGTGGAGCAGGGGCCGTGATGCTGTTGTGAGGAGCCAGCCTTGCAAATACCCGGCGTCTGTCTCCTACGCCGCTGTTGGAGTGGTGACTGTTAAATGAAAGGCGGTAGCGCTCTGCTGCTCCGCCAGTTGAAACACTGTTGATGTGAGTGTTGTTGCTACTTTCTTCACCAACACGCATGCGTCTGGTTTGCCTGGCCTAGAAAGCTAGTTATTCAAAAGTGTAGAAAAGCAAATTAATACTCAGTCCTTATACTTCAGAAGGCGTTTTGAGGCAAACAAGTTGCGATCCCTCGAATATGTCAGTATTTTAATGAAGGTCTGATTAAAAACACAGTGTCAAAAGAGTATGCGGGGTAAAGAGAGTTGGGGGTGTTGCGGATGAAAAACAGCTAACCCTGTGCCGTTCTATCTTTTATGGAGGTTGTCTGAGGGGGATTTAGAAAAAAATTTGTATCAGAGTACAACAGAAGCTAATGAAATATTGCTTTAATGCAATAACTGCGCTTATATAATAGTATTGTTACTTGTTAGAAAACTTTAAAGAGGAGAAAAAGTACAGAAGATTTTTAAAGCGAAGAAGAAAGTTGCACAGAGGTTTTTTTGTTTAGTCAAGATGGGTTTTCCCACATGCCAACTGGTTGTTTTTTTTTTTGCTATTGGATATGCACGTAGCTGGCCAATGACGACAACTCACTTTGAATATGCGTGGGGAGGAGGAAGAGTCCCAAAGTCGTGCGCATTTATTGTTAAACGTGCAGTGAGGTCAGTGGCGTTTGGCTTGTCTGTTAAATCGCGATGCTTATCGATTGCACACTTAGTCACTTTTCCATTCTGTTTTTTTTTTTCGCTGAATTTTGTTCAATCACCGCTCTCCTTTTGCTCACCTGTCTTTTCTTTCTTTGCTTGCGTGACCACAAATGCGTGTCTGCGCGCGAGACCTTTCTTAGCGCAATAGCAATCGCCCACAGTCGACGGGCACGTGGGTCCCTGATTGTAACTGTCGAGTCGTCAGGGGATGAGCGTGGGGGGAGAATGGCGAGCTGAAAAAGAGAGCCGGTTCTTTTTTCATGACTGACGAGTTTGGGGCATATCAATTCAGAAGCAACTTTTTTTTCAATCAATGGTCCTTTATCAAGCTCCATATATTTTATTTTTCTGTACATACACATGGGTTTATGTCTGGTCTGTCTGCCGTGCCCGCCGTACTCATATTTAATTATTCTCCCATTTGTATCCTACACTTAAATTATACTGTACGACAGGTGTGACGAGTGACGCAGATGCAGTTATTGACAAGTGCACTTTGGCGACTATCAGAGGATTATCTTGGAGGGATTCCCGTTGATCGTGTGACAACAATAGTCGCAGTGCTTCTATCTTATGCACTGGCACACATCTTTCAGCTTATCCCACCGCGCATGTCAAGGATAAAGCACTTGTTCTCAATTAGCACCACCGTGCTGCTTTTTGGATTTGTACAAGAACAGTATTATGGGTTGGTGCATCTGGCTGCAGGCTCAATAGTAATCTATGTACTGATGCGTTGTATGAAGGGTGCATACATGCCGCAGACAGTGTTCTTGGTTGCTATGCTGCATTTGTCTTTCAGCCACATTCGTCGTCAGCTGCATGAGCGCAGAAGCGGACGTGTGGAATTTGATTACACGGGTGCTCAGATGGTATTTGTCATTAAAGCCACCTCATTGGCCTTTTGCATTCACGATGGACGCTGCTCTCTCTCGAACTCTGATTCTACTGCGCTTACTGCGTATCAGCGTAAAAATGCCATTGCAAAGGTACCAGATCTACTCGAGTATCTGGGATACATTTTCTTCTTTCCTGGATTTGCTGTCGGCCCAGCTTTTGAAATGGCTACCTACCGACAGATGCTGCTTTTGGAAACCAAACATGCACGGCGCCAATTGGCTGTGCGTGCATACAGAAAGCTGGCCGAAAGTCTATTCTGGATGTTTGTGTATGTAATGTACAGCGACACCTTCACTTTTGCAAATTTGGCCATGCACCAGTTTTATGCACGGCGCTCGTTTATTTCGGCAGCATTGTATCTGTGTATAACAGGAGTGGTAGTACGCGCAGCTTATTATACTGCATGGAAAATGAGCGAGGGTGCATGTATATTAACTGGTCTTGGCTTTGACGGCTACGATGAACATGGGAATCCTCGTTGGATGGATATTGCAAACATTCATGTGCGGGATGTGGAGCTGGGTTCCAGCATCAAACAGCTAATTGACAATTGGAATATTGGAACCAACACGTGGCTGAGACACCATGTCTACTTGCGAATTACTCCACCATCTGCTACTGGCCCGCGTGTGTCGAGCACAAAAGCTACCATGCTGACGTTTCTTATTTCCGCATGGTGGCACGGCTTTTATCCAGAATACTACCTGACTTTTGTGCTAGGTGCACTGGCTGCCAGCTCCGCACGTACGCTACGTAGAAATCTACATCCATTAGTGGCTCTTCCTCCCAATTCGAAACTGAGCAGTGTCAACGCATTCCGGAGAACTATAAAAGCTGCATATGATGTGTGTGGATGGTTAATGTCCAAATATACTTTGGATTTTGTGGTTGCTCCATTTATGCTTCTCTCGCTACATCCAGCTTTGCTGATGTGGAAACTAAATTACTGCGCAGTTCCATTGGGAATTCTCGCAATTTTTATTTTCTTCAATTTGTTAGGGGCCGGCCGCTACCTTCGTCGAATAGCAGGGCTGCTACAACCGCAGCAGTTGGGGTCGACATCCGAAACAATAAAGAAATCCCACAAAGCCTGACTGCAGTGCCAAGAAATCCCTCCGACATGGATAAGGAAAAATATTTTTATCAAAAGAATGCGTGATTGTATACCCTCCGAAGTCTCTCCAATCGTCCTCTTCCTTCATGGCAATTTTTATCAATATCACCAGTTCTGTCCACTGTCTATATACAATTGATGTTAGTAAGTGTGATCACTTTTTTTTTTCTTTTCCTGAAAAACAACTAACAGTTGCATATCTTGTGATCCAACCGGTCTTAAGTGAATCCTACTTGTTATTTTGCATTACTTGCAATTAGATAAAATATATAGTATTTTATTATTTTGTTGTTTAAAATTCCAGCAAAACCTCATAAAGTTGTTGGAAAAAAAAAAGAAAAAAATTCAAAAACTACTAAATAATTTTGGCCGTTCCTATACGGTATTTTTTTTTAACTGTTGCATATGTTACCTTTTCTACTCGATGATATGTAGGGTTCTCCAGAATACCTACATATATTTTTTTAATAGACAGTAAAAGTAATTCTCAGTACTACCTACTGTCTATCGGATTATAGACAAATGTGTGTATGTTGTCTAGAACGTTAGAACATATACACGAGAAGAAGGAATTAGCATATACAGTTTAGAATCATTTACATGCAGTGCAAACCAATACAATGGGTAGTGTAGAATGCTGCTATATCTGTAATGTCTCTTCCATTTTTTAAAAATATGCATCATCCTCAATTATAGCTGGTCGATTAGGAGGTGGCGGAGGATAATCCCTTAGTGCTTTACCAGGATATCTATTCTGTGGTTGTGAATTACACTGCGAGCTTAACGCATGATATTGAGATAAACCATTATGCTGGGAAGGTGCGTGTTGAGCAGGTGGACTATATTGCGTACTTGGCCCGCTATACTGGTAAGCTGGAGAGTATTGCTGCGGAGTATTATTTTGATAATATCCTCCGTTTTCAGAACTACCATTGTTACTTTGGTAGTAAGTACTTTGGTTACTTACATAACCATTAGAACCCCTCGTATTGTCAAAACCGCGAGGAACTACACGACCTCTACTAGAAAGTCGTCCGCAGTAACTTGAGTAACCACTATACATATCTTAAAACAGTTGTTTAGAATAGATGATAGTTATATGCAACTAAATGTATGAAACAATACACTATAAACAGAAAGTGTTTTTTTTTACGAAGCCCTTCGAGTATGTTTCGGCTTTATGCAGCTTGTAAGCAGAATTCGAATAAAAAAGACGGTACTTGCAAGGAAATGTGCCTATTGATAGGTAAGTCGTTTTTTTTTGTCGAATATTTTTTTGAAGAAAAAAAACAAGTGAAGATGAAGAGAAAAAAAAGGTAGGGTGGAGAAAGCTTGCTATTTATGCTATAAAAACTAAGGGTTCTATATCCCCCTCTCCACTATTATTATTTTATGTCCCTTCTTGAAAATGTTAATGTTGGGTACTTTGACACTTTTTCTTTATTAACAGTTTATCGGTTGGGATAGAAAATCGGCACTTTTTTTGTTTTATAAAAACAATTCTTATTCTACTGTGAGTATTAGCTGTGATGACTGTAAAAAATCCCGAATTACTATAAAAAAAAAATAAACAAGAAAATTTATCTGAAAAAAAAGATGGGGAAATAATGGTAAAAAAGAAAAAAAAAATAGTGGGGAAAGATGTGGTACGAGCATGTTAACATGGTGACATCCTCACTCCTTATTCACATCCTCCCTCTTTTTTCCCCAAGCTTTTAGACCAATGTGACTTTAATCATCCTTCGGCTACCTTCTATGCCTCTACAAAAGAAACTCGCTCTTTTAAAAATATAAGCTACCCTCCCTTTTTTTCTCTCCTTCTTATCGTATAGATGGCTACTACAACTGCGCATATTTATCTCCGATACCCCAAACTAAAATATAAATGTTAATGGCAGTCATATATAGTACAAAGAAAGAAATGAGGTAATATATACAACCTAGTGATTAACAATAACCAAAAACTGTTAATTATCTTATTAATGGAAATATTTAATACATTGTAAATATGCTAATCGACACATGCATAATAATCGTGCTCCACTCAAAAAAAAAAAAAGTTGAGGAGATGCATGAAACATGCAAGGGCAGTCAACTTGGATACTTGATTTCCGCAGCAGCCGCTAATTGCATTAGAGAACGCAGATTAACATTAGGTTGCATATCTTTTTCTTTGGTTACAAATATATGTGAATATGTGCTGTATTAATGGAAAATAGCACCAAAACCCCCCGGCTTAGCCAATATACCTTGGAGGCGGCGGCGGTGGTATATCTCGCATAAGCACATACAGCACCAGACTATTGCGTTTACGTGGAATAGTGCTTGAGATGTAATTTGAAGGTAACAGAGAGCTATTTTGCTGTTGCTGCTTGTCGTAGTGATACATTGCTGGTATAAACAGGGCGCTTAGAAGGCTGAATATATAGATAGACTATTGGTTTATCTGCAAATGAAAAAGATAATAATAATATTCTCAATAGGATTAAGTGAATATATGTATAAAAGGTTATAGAGCTTAGTTGTATTATAGGAAGAAATAGGTAAACTACAGTGGCTAATGAGTTCTTAAATACCATTATTGCATTTGCTGATGTTCCATTGACTTTATTAAGATAATGCACAGGATCTCATGCCGCCAAGAAAAAACATAAAAACAGTTAGTCACGCTAATAAGGTGACAACGGCAACAAAGAGAAAAATTTTGTACAAGATGCCGAGAGAAAATAATGATTATTGTATTAGCAGGGAAATTTTTCCCTAGTTTATATCCCAAGAATCCCTACTGTTAAAATAATCCCGAGAGAAAGACTTGTCCCTCCTTCCATCATTTATATTTGTGACTAGAGAAAATTCGTTGTCGACGTTTTAAAGATAAAAGTAATACTTGTGCGCCAAGAAATTCCACAACAGATTGTCTGTACCAAAAATAAACATAATGTGTTATTACCGTAGTCGATGTGTGTTAGCAAAAACCTCCTTCTTTAGACACTTGCCCTGAGTTCTGCAGAGAATTTCGGCTTTGTTTTTCGTATAAAAGGTCAAGCGAATAGAAAACACTGGTCAATGTAGCTTTTTTCGCTTGCAAGTCAATCATCATTCGCCAACAGTTCAGATAATTTTGACGAACAACAATGAGACAGCTTATCTCCACATGTTTTTCTATAGACTGTTAATTAGAATATCTGCTACTGCCAGCCAAGCCGGAACCTTATATGTAAAAGGGGATGCTAGTATCGACATTGAAACTCCGTAGCCATGAAAAGTTTGCCGAAAGCCAGCTTGCCAATATTCTAGTATTTGTCACACGATACACTAAATCATAAAGATAGCGGATGTTAGGCACATGCAAATGTTCAGTTGCCACGTGTAAATGACACTGGTGACACTTGCCTGGCATGCTGTGGTCCCCAATTATTTCCAGAGAGACATGTGTCCATATAATGTCCGCAACAAGCCTGTCACGCGACATGACAAGCAAAGGAGTTCTACGAAACATTCCTTAGTTGTGAGTATGGTTTATGTGCGCCTTGGCATCAGATGAAAACCCCAGCTCCTTGAGAAAGCCTGTAGAACACCGAGTTACTTGAGCAAAATTGATTTGAAATCCACTGGGACCACCGTAATAAGGATCCTCAATGATTCTGTCACCCTTCTCCGCACTGTACGAGCCAAACAACGCAACATGAGAACGAGTACCATTGGGCTTTGCATCAATAAGATCCTTGAGGTTGCTTTCATCCATACAGAGAATGTAATCAAAAGTAGAAAAGTCATCTTTGCGCACCTGGCGCGCACGATGATTGACTGGGACTCCATTGGAAACGCATGTCTTCGCCGATCTACTGTCCGGAGGCTCACCCGCATGATAAGCAGCGGTTCCTGCACTGTCAATATGGAATTGGGACTCGAGTCCTTGTTTCTTGACCATGTCTGCGAATACTGCCTCGGCCATCGGTGACCGGCAGATGTTACCCAGACAAACAAACAAAACGCTTATTTTCTTGTCTTTGGTCATCTGTAAT
>JANBTM010000058.1:0-46239 GCA_027578695.1 Coemansia sp. RSA 1365 | reverse complement strand
GTTTTTTAAGTTTGTTGAACAGCCAACAACAGCAGTTCGTGCCAAAGGGGAGAGCAGGGAGCGTACAGTGCAATGCTTGACACATGCGTATTGTTCGTGCTGCCCTCCCTTGCACATTGTAATTCTTAACAAAATTGCTATGGTGTTCACAGATGTGTGGTCTCGTGCATATTAGTTTTCCTGGACAAGTTGCAAAAGCATCGTGTCAAACATGTCGGACCGGATTGGCATCTCCAAGTTATAGAATGGGTTCTTCAGCGCGTAGTCACAGTACAGTCTGTATGCCTTGCTAAGCACATCCACAAGGCTGGTATGCAACAGGTCTGCTACTGCGATAAACTTTATGCCCGTAGGTGTCTGGAAACAGTGGAGCCGAAAGCCCTTGGTATCGATAGTTTGAATGCCTAGATCCCTGGTAGCACTACCTTTTAACGCCGGTGAAATACGCGATGCTAGGGCGTGGATGCCGTGGAATGTACCGGCAAAGATCAACGCCTCGTTTGAAGAAAACTGGGCCACTTGTTGCGTATAGTTTTTATTGTAGATAAGCCCGCCGGACCGGTTAATAATAAAGACCGAGTGTATCATCTTATCGAGCACAGGAGGTTTGTTGGACAGCGCAATGTCAAAGTGTTTCAAGTCACGAACGAAGAATGCATATTTATGCTAAGTTTTGGAGGGCGTTGTGCTTTTGATTGAAATCTTGCTTTGGTAAACCTCTCAATGATATGGGCGGTGCCGTGCAATAATTAGGCCCACCTTCAGCCACATGTGTGGTCTAAAAGGCCTCAGAGCAATTAAAATTTTCTGGACTGAGCTCCCTCAATGTATCGGCTACCGGTCGCAGTACTGGGTCTACCACAGCTCCACCGAATTACCATCCTCGGGCACGTCACTGCAAATCTGGGTTCCCAGACAGACTTTACGAACTATAGGTCTCCTTGCGTTCTTTCTACTCACAGCTGTCCTTGTCACATCTTCTTCTTTCGCGCCGACAGTTCCATTCACGATCATCTCTCTTAACCAATCTGCGTAGCAACCAGTATTTCTTGTATAACTCCTACCACCCTCTGGCAGTAACTTTTTGCACCTAATATAACCTTTTAGACATTTTTAACTTGTTTGGATCACGAATAAAAGAAAGCGATATGGGCAAGGCCCGTCTATCGTGCGCAAGAGTGGTTGCGGTAATTGAAAGCTAGTTTGCGACATAATCACCCTTTATGTCCTCCCACTTTGTGCCAGCTGTCTTCTTGTCCCAGTACCTGTCAAACATTGTGTTGAATGTAACGGAGAAAGCAACACCTGAGGCGACAATCGTGGTAAAATACACTGATTCCTTCTTGAAGAAGTTACGGTAAACGAATGAGCTTAGTGATCTTGTAAACACGCCGACCATATTTGTAAAACAATCTCTACCAGAGCAACTCTAAAAACGTTGAAAATGCTTTACGATTGTTGAGTGGAGAGAAAAGTCACTAAAGCACCTTTGACAGAAGCCCGCGCTTATCACTAGAAGATAACCTGAGTAGCCAATCAAAATAGCCCAATGTATTTCCTACAACGTTGGCTCTTTGCTTGGTTGCGACTTGGTCCTTTGTAAAACTTAGAGACGCAAATCTCTGTTTTTCTTGACCTTTTTTTTTTCTGCGTTAGACCTTTCTTAGCCCACGCAATCGCTTTCCTAACCGTTTGTCAAGTCCCTACTTCCTACACTCCACCAGAAACTAGTCTTTTGTGATACCGTATGGGTGAAATGGCACCGGATTCGACAGCTCAGATCTCATCCGAACCCCGCACGACAGCGACCGCTGGAAAAGCACGTCCATTGAGACCCAACATCGAGCAGCACAAAAAGCAGCTGGCTGAGCTTGATACCAAAATAGCTAACCTTCGCAAGGAACAGGTAAGTAGTGGAATGTAGTTCATCATACTCCGAAGCGGAGTTTGTTGTCATGAATACGTATTGCACCAAGTACCAATTGGAATGACGCGCTGCTAACTGCCACCGGCGCTTTTATCATTGATTTATTTGCGTTTCACGACCTATTGTCTATAGGATGAAGTGAGGAAAGGGCTAGGCGAGTCCAACACACGTCGGGGTCCTTATGCCGAAGAGCGTAGCAAGCTAGTTGCCAGTCTTCAGGAGATCCGCACAGAGCAGAATAGTCTGAGAAAGTCGCGTGGCAAGGTATTTGACCGACAGGCAGCGCTGACAGCTTCTATCAGAAAGAAGACAGCGGAGTTAAAGGCACAGCAATCGAAGCTGACTTATAAGAGCGTCGAAGAGATAGACAGAGAGATTGCCAAAAAAGAGAAGCAAATAGAGTCGGGACAGCTCAAGATTGTAGAAGAGAGACGCTTGGCAAGTGAGATACCGAGTCTGCGCAGAGCCAAGAAGCTTGTGGAACAGGTAGCAATTGCCCAAAAGGCAATCGACGTGGAAGCTGCCGAGTTGGCTAAGATTGACGCAGAACTAGGCGACACAAATGCGCAGGCTCTGGGCGACGAGCATGAGCGACTTCAGAACGAACTTGATGGATTAAGAGCTTCGCAGGATGTCGGGCAAAAGCAGCGCGACGCTCTCCTTTCCAAGCGAGCACGCATAATGAAGGAGCTGGACAGCGCATGGGACGAGAAGCGCGCGCTGCAGGATGAGCATCGCAAGAATAACAATGCTTTCTACCATTGGCAGCAGGAGGAGCGCAAGCTCAGGGCGCTGAAGGAGAAGGGAGAGCGCGTGCAAAGGCAGCGCGAAGAGCGGCTGGCGGTTGCACAAGCACGGCGTGAGGAGGCTGAGGTTCCCGCATTCCAAGACGAGATTAACACCTGCAACACGCTGATTGCTTACCTTGGCGGCTTTGTGTCATCTGCAACCAATGGTAGTAGATCCGAAGGCACCAGATCCGAAAACAACACGCGTCCTTCGTCGGCAGCAAGCTCCGCGCGCGAGACAGATTCGAGTGAGCATATTCCTGTGGGCATGGTCGCTATAAAGAAAACCGGCGGCGAAGAGTCGTACTTTGCTGGGACGAGTGACAAGTCCAGAAAAAAGCACAACCAGCGCAAGGATACCAGGACGATCGGCTCAAAAGCGGATGTGCTGAAACTGCCGCTTGTTGTTGCTGAGCAGTTTCTTGAGCTCCGTGTGGATATTCCAACGAACGCCATAGGTATTGCGGCTGCTTTGAAAAGCCTGGCTGTGCGGAAGCAGCAATTTATTGACCAGCAGCCCAAGGCAACCGAGGAGAAAAAGAGGAAGGCTGAAGAGGAGATTGCAAAGCTGATGAGCGAGATCAATATCGACGAGAAGATTGCAGCATAGGGTCTGCTTATAATAATAGCTATTTTGCGCATTTAATCACTACATAATTTTTTACGCATTTTTTCGTGTTTCTGCTTGTCCGA
The DNA here is from genome assembly GCA_027578695.1 of Coemansia sp. RSA 1365. Taxonomy (NCBI): domain Eukaryota; kingdom Fungi; phylum Kickxellomycota; class Kickxellomycetes; order Kickxellales; family Kickxellaceae; genus Coemansia; species Coemansia sp. RSA 1365. The sequence continues at coordinate 42,831 of JANBTM010000058.1, read as the reverse complement.
CTGTCCATGGTCAACGCTAGGTAACGTAAGTAAATGCGCGATATCCGACTAATTTCAGCCATGTTGCGGTCATTAAACCAGTTCTGTCTTGCGCTATCAATTAGCTAGACTTCTCTATCTTCATATTTGATCAATGCTATATGGCAATAAGGTGCAACATAGCATATAAGAGACCATATAAATGTGGTCTTTGCGTGATTTTAAATATAGTTCAGTTCATTTTAATTGTAACTGGTTTGTATAAAAATAGAACTAGCCAAACAACACCAACTAGCATATAACTTAGTCCATAAATATTGGAAGTATTTAAGGCATTCTTTTTAAACTAATCGAACAAAACCATGCTGCTAATAGAATAATATGAGACTCATAAAAACATAAAACCAAATGTCTATAAACGACCCAAAAACAACTAAGCGTCATGTCATACACCGTGTTGTAGAAATAAACACACACGTAATTGTAGACTCTATTGAGAGTTTGGCTTTAAAGAAAGTATATAAAATCAAAATATTACAGCACCATTACATACAAGCTATTAAAACAACGATCCGCTCTGTCTTGATCAGAAGATATCATGTAAATTACTAATGCTCTAAACCAGTTGATTTGCCTTAAAAGCGCCGCAATAGAAGCAGCAAACAACCCAAGGTTCAAACACCACAACAAAAACAATCAGAGTAGCCACCACTACTCTTAGCCAGAAACAAGATTGCTTAACATATATTCTTTTAGATCTTGAAAAAACTTGTTACACTAAAATTTACAGCATCAGTTTTGTGATAAGCTGTGGAAGACGATGAATCACCTCTCGTACACCGATAGACGCCGCATCACATCCAAGTTGCCGATGTAATTGTCCGAATAAAATTCTGAGTAGATATGTTCCTCAGTGTAAGGAAAAGTCTGATGGTTTGTATTATCATTACGCATTCTGCTGTCGGGGGTCGGTCAAGTGGCCCAACACTGGCTATATAAGTTCGGTTCCAAAGAATGCTGATATCCCTGGGGAATGTAGCCATTACTGGATCAGGAAAACACAACCTTTCTAAACTTGATCAATGTTGTAACCAACATTGCAGACGATAATGGTTAGTCTCGGCGCTAGTTGAGCTCGTTTTGGCCCATATTGATTCCAAAAAATCGCACACGGTGAAATGCCGGAAGTTTCGCAATTAGTACAATAAGTACTGCTGTAAAGTTAATAATAAACGTCGCGATGTCGTAGCTAGAGTAGTGTGTGCTTATAAGAAACCTACACAATGAGATATACAGACATGAAATACATAACCGTTTTTTTAGCAAGATAGAGAAAGTTAACTTTTCGGCATTATGTAATCAGGAGAGAAGGTGCTTTGCAATAGAAGGCACAAAAGCAATAGACTGCTGTTGTTCTACATAGTATGCTGCTTCAACGTGGAAGCATATATGAAAGACCGAATATAGGAATACAGAAGTACTTACACCACAATAGGGACAACGGTCAGAAACTTTTTTGTTGGCGTGTACTGCTCGCCGTTATCCATCTGCTCCCAGAGCGTGAGGTTGTCGTATGCACCCTGGTTCACCTCAAAGGGCGTGCCAATGATCCCGTGGAACATGATATATTGGAAAAGACAGTACGAGAGATTGGTCAAGGTCCAGCTCAGCTCGGGTGTCGTCCACGGGATAGTTCCAAATATCAGCCGTAGCGCAATTATCACTACAATATTGGTCGTCCATGAGCCCTTCAAATTAACCCAATGTGAGTTTGGATTGATTGAATGCTCGTTGAGATTGGCGACCGAGGCCACCCGTTGCACTAGTGTGCGCATGCCTAGGCGAATTCAAATAGTTGAGGGGCCGGGACGCAGAGGGGTGGTCGTGACAATCTGAAAGCGCAGTTTTGCTGTTGTAATTGCAGTTGTCCTTGTCCTTAAAAACGCAAATACTGAGAGTTAATACAGAGTAGAAATCGAGAAGGGTAACGGATGTAGGCCTAGAGAAGGGGAACGGGGTTCGGCTTTTGACCAAGCATCAGTGTCAATGTGCGGAAAGTAGAGCTGGCAGCAACTAGCATGCTTTCCGCATCGCAATGGATCAAGCTGATCAGCCGATTACGGCAGTTGCTGGAAATGTGCAACACATTGGACATCGCCACACACGCTTTTCTCTTCTTTCCCACCCACTGGCAGTGCCCCTTTTCTTCTACGTTGCGCGCTCTCCGATTATTCTGCGTCCGTTGGCACCTCTGTTGCACGCGGCAAACTGCTGGCTCGGTTTCTGCCAATGCTGGTATCTCGGCCAATCTTCTCAACCCACTTGCTGGGTGCGCTTTCTAAACCCCCGTTCGCAGCCAGCCATCCCGCTCCAGCTTCAGCGGAGCATGGGGGCTGGTTCAAAACACACAAACACGCACTTTTCTTCTGGCGTTCTTTTGGACACTGGGCGTTGAAGAGCGTGGCAGTGGCGTAAAAGCAACCTGCCGTGTGTCGTTGCCAGCATCGGGGGGCTGGGTCTCTCTTGGCTGTTATGGCCGGGGGGCAGTGCGTGGAGGAGGCCAGGGCGCAGAGGCAGCAGCTTGTGCAGTGGAAGCACGAAGGGGCTGTCGGTGGTAGTACCAAATGATGATGTTTGCATGGGTGGGAGAGAACAGGCTGGCGTTGGCTGGGAAGGAGGTTCGGCCTTCTGTCCGCTGCGCACAGGCTGTCTTTTTAGTGCCGAAAGGTGCGTCCCACAGCCGCAAGGCAACCAGCACAGGCTCTGATGGTACCACCACGTTGTACGCGTTGATAGCACCTACTTTTGGCTTTTCTTTTCTATTTAAAAATAAATTAATAAAGATAAACAAACCGCTTTATCCGCCCAGTCATCGGCTGCCACAGGGGTGTGCCGATCATCCAGCGAGCCGGTTTCTCCGCCGGCTTCCCTGCAGCCATCACAGCCATGCGCACGACCGCCGGCAATAGCAGCAGCACGCATTGTTTGTGTTTTAGGCGGCGGGCAGACTCATGAGCTACTTTCTTCTCCCGCACTATTTTTTCGGGAAACCGCTGTTCTTTCTTTTTTTTTTTTTTTCATCCTAACCTTTTACTTTGTATTAATTAATGCTATCTCGCGTGTCCGTCCATGGACTCTGAGTTGACTACTGCCGCCGGAGCCGCCGGCGCATTTGCCGCCGCCGCCGCTACCATCACTACCACTGAACCTGCACCCGAGTGGCTCGAGCTATTCGACCCACATACGCGCCGTGTTGTTTATGCAAATATTGTACGTGACAGGCCAACATGCGGCCGCTAGTAGTAAAGCACTTGAGCCACAGCATCCGCTTCGCACCATTCTGCGCGCGCAATGTGGCTGCAGATGCAGCGGCGGAAGCCGCACTATATGCCTGATTGCAGCCTCACGAGCTATTTCTGAATACCTTGGACCATGCATTAAATCTCTCTCTTGTGCTCTGTAGGTCACCGGTCAGTGCAGCTGGGCGCGTCCAGCGTCGCGAATGTAGGTATCGTAGCAATCCTATATCATATCAGTGCTGATGTATTGTGCTGTTCTGGCAAGATGCTTATATCTTCAACTGGACCTTGTATGTGGAATTGTGTATCATCTTGCTGCTGTAGCGCGGCGCGCGACCCAAAGGGCGAATGGTGGGAACTAGCCGATGAGGAGACTGGTGTTCCTTACTATTATAATTCAACGACTGGAGCTACCGAGTGGGATCCGCCGCCCGATGCCACAATCGTCCCTTTCCATGCATTGTTGACGTCATCTGTGGGCAAGCGGCTGTCGCTTGCAGTGTCTAATCGCGGGTCTGTCGCATTTACCACCGAACAGGCCGACTCGCTTTCGCGAAAGGCGTCCAGGGCATCTATCCACAGCGCCGATGGTCGTATCTCACGCAAGGGCTCATTAGCGCGTGCGGCCGTTGCATCGTGCACGCCCGGAGCGACAGATGAACGATGTCCGCCGCCGGCAGCTGAGAGCTGGTCAGCCTCAACCGCAAAGGCTTTGCCGATTGCTGAGACGCAATTGCGGTTGGAATCTGGCACGCGGGATCCGTCCACAGTTGGTTCTGACAGCGGTGGCAAGCATAACCGGGCCTCTGCGCAGCGACACAGCCAGTCCGAGACAGCCCTGGAGACTCTAAAGGAGGCCGAAGCTGCTGGCGAAAAGGCACAGGGCGCGTGCGTTCTTAAAGCAGATCACAAAGATCAAGCAAGCGAGGATGGGAGCGAGGAAGAGGATGAGAGCAACGAACGGCACGACCACTTTGATGAGATGGGACTGGGTAAAACTATGATGGGGTACCATGCGGATTACAGCGTTCCAGCATCGGCAACAGTTGAGTACTTTCGCAGCTCAGAGCAAGCAACACGCAGCCGCAGTGATACTGCAGCACGCAACGGTGGGCGGATGAGTGCAATGGACTTTTTTCCGCGGCCAGGTACAATGAACTCAGTGATGATGCACTCGCAGCGCAACCGCAGCATGCCGTCGATTCGTGCAGACAGCCGGTTGTACGGCATGCGTACCTTTGCCAGCACGCAGTTTGCAGCGCAAAAGCGTGGGTTTTTGCGGCGCAAGGTGCCGCTGGAGGAGATGGTGTCGTACACATCGGAGGTGCTGACACGTCCGCTGCTGAATTTGCCGCGCGAAATGATGCGCGATTCGGCGCGTTGTTTTCACGTGATCCAACGCTTTATGGGCAACAGCGATGAGGACGTGTCGCTCGAGGACCGGTTCGGCGACGTGCTGTGGTTGACGAACACGGGCATCCGTGCGCAGCTTATGCGCGACGAAGCCTTCTGCCAGCTGGCTAAGCAAGTCACCGGCAACCCGAGTCCGCTTGCGGCCGAGCGTGGGTGGGCGCTGATGGGCGTGCTGCTCTATGCGTTCCACCCCTCGCAAGTGCTTCTGCCGCATCTCGAGGCCTTTGTAGATTCCGCACCTGCAGAAATGGCTGTGCTGCGGCGTTTTGTGCGCTTGCAGCTTGCGCGTGCACGGCGCACAGGTAGCCGCAGCGCCAACATGAGCACAGGCGAGCTGCGTCTAATCTTGACTGTCCCATCGCGTCCATTGGTATTTGGCGCATCGCTAGACGAGCTCGTGGCTAATCCTGAGCTTGTCAACTGCGACTCTGGGTTACCGCGCATCCTCGAATGTCTGGTTGCACGTGTTGTTGACCTTGGAGGCGACCACACAGAAGGTTTGTTTCGCGTCTCGGCTGACTCTGATGTGGTAGCCATGACGCGTCTGCGCATCGAGGCTGGCAACTTGGATATGTCGCATATCCGTGACCCCAACGTGCCTGCGTCTTTGCTCAAGGAGTGGCTGCGCGATCTAGCCGAACCGCTTGTGCCAGAATCGCTTTACGAGCGCTGCGTGTGCGTGCCGAATGACCCCGAGACAGCGATGGGCGTCCTTACATTGCTACCACCAACAGCCCAGCACGTGCTTAAATATCTACTCCATTTTCTTGCGCGTCTGCTGCGCCCTGAAGTGCAGGCGCGAACCAGGATGGATGGCAACAACCTTGCGCTGATCTTCGGTCCCACGCTTCTGCGCAACCCTGCCAGCGATCTCAAGGACGCCTTTATGACAACATCTGGCGAGCAGGCTTTTGTGCTAACACTTCTGGAGGCGTTCAAACATCTTTAGTTTTACATTGGCGTCTTTACGCGTAATAATGGTCAATCCAATGTTGAGTAAATAAGCTGGCTAAGACATGTGCGCCATAGCAGCTAAAAAAAAAAGACAAAAGTAAGTAAATCGGAAAAATTACGTAGTGCCAGGCGCATCGTCTACATCCATAGAATCACCTGCACCAGTGCCCATAGCGGCCGACGGGTCCATAGGCGCAGTAGGGTTTGTGGCTGCCAAATTGGTGCTGACAGCAGGACCTGACTCTACGGGAATAGTATCTGTAGGTGCAGAAGGCACGGCTGCCATATGCCCGGAAAATGTTGGTGCAGCAGAAATAGACTCAGCAGAGCCAGACTCGGCGGAAACAGACCCCATGGTGATAAATGTACCAGGGGCTGGTGCAACAGAGGTTGGTGCAACAGAATTAGGAGCTGCTGAAGCAGAATCGAGCACATCAGTCTCGGCAGCAGGAGACTCAGGGGAAGTATGTTTGGTAGAAGCTGGTACCACGGGCGTGGATGCGACGGATGTAGACTCTGCAGTGCTAGTGCCTGCTGGCTGGGATAGGTTGTTGGTAGCCGCAGTTGGAAGACTTGGAGAGGCTGGCATGGCAGTCGACAAAGCAGGGCGAGCCTCAGCAGCAGGCGCGGGAGATGGCTGTTGTGGTGGAGCAGTGGGCGCGCGAGAAACCTGAGCAACATTGTCGTTGGCCTTGAATACATGCGAGCCGTTGGCTGCTGCAATTCTTCCAGCGGCGCCGCTCTCAAACAGGCTCATTTTCTTCTTAAGCGCCCAGCACTCTTCAACAAGCTGCTGACGTTGACGAGCCAAATCCTTGCGCTCCTGTTCAATTGCAGCCTCCATCTCCTCGAATTGGCGCATCTTAAGTTCAAGCTTGTTCATCTGTAGCTCAACAGCACGGTGGACCATGGACTCGAGCTGGCGTTCTTCATGCTCCGCAAGTTTTGCAGCCTTGGCTGCTGCTGCACCAAGTGCAACTGACGACGCGTAGTCCAATGCGGCCTCGGCTGAGAGCTCGTTGTCATGTGGCTGGCTGGCGGCAGCCGCAGTGTCACTATCAATATCCATGCCAGAAGACTCTTGATGAGCAGACGTGCCTTCAGTGCCTTCCTTACTGCCGACGTTGATGTTTTCCATAGAATCATCAGCCTTGATACCATTCTCGTTCGTAGGGCCCTCATTACCCGCTTCGCTCGCCTTAGTCTCAGAAATACCATTAGCGCCCTTCGCTTTGTCGCCACCTTCAGCATTGCTGAACTTTAATCCAGACTTGGCATTGGTCTTGGTCAATTCAGCCAGTGCTGCCTTGGCGGCAGCCGCGGCAACACCCGGGTTGACATTTGAAGCCAGGAAGGCCACTACAGACATAACCGGATTGTCCGCCCGTGAGAATGGCACGACAGCGGATTGGGCAGCCACATCAGTGCGTAGAGGAGCAACCTCGTACGGATCAACAATAGGAAGCTTCAAAAAGCGCAGCACGCACTCCTCGCGCGAACGTGAGCCGACATGCTCTGCAATACGATTCCAGTCATCATCGTACATCTCAATCGCCTCAAGCAGCAGTAGAGTCTCCTGATCGGCCCATTCGTCGGTGGTAGGCTGCGTCGCTGAAATGCGGACAAAGTCTGCGCTTGAAAGCGTGCCCGGGAAACGGCCATCGAGATAGCAGGGCGCGCACAAATCAACACGATTGCGCAACGCCTTTGCACAGTGGTAGTACGTCGATGTGCAGTTGACACCACATGTGTGACAAAAAACGTCATGCGTCGTCGACGACGCATCGGCGGCGCCGGTTTCGCGTGTTGGACGCGCTGCTTCAGCGCCGATAGTAGGTGTCTCGTAGATGTCTCGGCGTGTCGCCAGAGTATCGGCGGGGGTTGGCTGTGGCTTTGAGTCGGCCTGCCGCTCGGATGTGGCGGCGAGCTGAGCTGCAGATGCACTAGGCTGAAACGGCACCAACCCGCGTGGCGTGTCAGCAGAAATGCGGAAGTGTCCAGTGAAAGGCGGCCCGATGGTTGATGGGCGCGAGTCAGCATCAGCCTGATAGTTTATCAAACCCCACTGCTCCAGAAACGCGTGAACACGCATAATAGCACACACATCGCCGGCCAGGTTGCGGCGACTGGCAGTGACGGTCAGATATTCGGCAGGATTAAGCCGGTAGCTGTTTACCATAAAGTTGCGGTACTCCATGTAGACTGTCGGAGTCTTTGATGCGTTACGCGCGTTGAAGAACTCGGGCAACGCGCGTCGCTCGTTCTCGTGCACCCCTCCAAGACGGAACCACGCTGCGTAACTCGGTACAATGACCTCCTGTGTTTGCTCCACAAGCAGCCGCCGCGCATTCTCCTCGCGCTGCTGCTGGGAGCTAGCCCCGTCCACATCCATGGCTTCGTTGGACGCCACGTTCCCTAGCTCCCCATTCCCAAGCGGCTCCAGCTCGTTGCGCCGGCGCCCTGCCGCATTTGCTTGACTCACATCCTGCACCTGCACGCCTGCTGGAACATCTCCAGCGTCGTCGCCGTCCGCTCGCATCCGATTATCTTCGCCATCGGCTGCATGAGCCCGCCGCTTAGCTCCACCGCTGTTTGCTGGCGACTCGTAGTCCTCTTCGTTTGCCCACTCGTTGAATCCGCCGCTGTCCTCAACCCATTGTAACGACACGTGCCATGGACCCTGATGCTCACCTGCTTCCTCGGGTTCTGCTGTATATGGGCCCTCAGCGGCAACCCACGCGTCATACGAATCGGGAGTATACCACCAGTGAACAAGCGCCTGTCCGTCGCGTCTTTTTAGAGTCCGGAACCAAACTTCATCACCCACCTGCGTGCCGCGAACCTCAGCTGCGTCCACTATATGTGTCGCCTCCTGTGGAGTCTCCACAATCCTGCCGCCAAGTCGGTCCACTGTGTGGCCTAACTCCTCGCGCTTCTCCTGTGGAATATCTCCACTAATATGCACCTTTACCTCTGGCAGCTGCTGATTGTCTGCAAGCTTGAGCCGCACTGCCTGAAGCACCTCGCGCCCCGTCTGTCCTGCTGTCAACTGGCTGTCGTCTAGGCTGAGACTGTGCGCTGTCGCATAATCGACGACCGCACTCAGCACACTATACAGTGAGCTCTGAGTCTTTACACCGCCGTCAGGAATCACAAACACAGATGCTGGCAATTTGACACCCTTGTCCTTGTCTGAGCTGTCCTTTCCATAGAGTTGCTCCAGTGCTACTTGCACGTTATGTGCTGCCTGAGCCAAAAGCCGCCCGCTTATCTCAGGAACCTTACCTGCCGCTGCTGTTGAAGCTGTAACATCTGCCTCTGTTACCAACGAATCAACAATGTCTTTGAACTGTTCTGCCACGTCGGAAGACGCGTAGTACGAGGCCCAGCTGTCGCGCTGGCAATGAGAAACACCTTTAGAGGTCATTTGGGCTCACTGTTGTCTCCAGCGCTTGGTATGAATTCAGATTTCAAAAAAGCCGGATTGTTTTTGATATTTGCGAGAAGGTTTTTGTCAGTATCAACGCGTGTCTTCTTTTCTTACAAGCAAGATTCAAATTTAGTAGAAATCCAAGGAGGCAGGTCGGGCTAGAAACGCTGCCTCTTGTGTTATTGGTTCGAAAAATGATTTAATCTGACACAATTGTTAATCGCTAGCCAAACCTATAGCGCTTTGTTGGCAGGGTGTGGCGCAGCGACGACTGAAGTGGTGTCTGGCATTGCTGATACCAACCGCTGGTCACTTTTTCTGATGGGATGGGACTGCGCCGACTGTAAGAAATGCCATCGACCATCCCGGAGATAGGTGGAAGAACAACTTGGGGCGTCGAAAGCAACGTCTGGCCATTATTGCTCTCGCCACTACCGCCGCAGGCACTGCTACTTCTGCTCCTGCCGCTGCTACTTGATAAGCGTCGCTTTCTAGCAGACATTCCATCGCCGTCTGACAGAATTGCTACATTCGGCGGTGAAAGGCTGGGGACTCTAGCGAGGGGTCTGGATTGAGGGGTGCTTTCGGATCGTATGGGCGGTAGAGTCGAGTTGAGATCGCGCTTAAATCGAAACGAATGTACAGAAGCAGTAGCAGCAGTGGAATTGGAGGTGGATGCAGAAAGAAATGGTGATACAGGAATGCTCGGTTGAGTGCCGTGTGTAGCAAACATAATAGGAGCAATATCGCTGGTCATCCGTCGGAAAGCATCGGCGATCGAGCCTTGTCCGCCAGCTCCAAAGGTTTGCGCGGAAGACTGCACATGGGGCTGCACAACTGCAGTCTCTAGAAACCGCATAATTCCCGCAAACGCGCTTTGACATCCGGTGATTGCTGTGCGCATTTCCTGATTCTCGCGCCGCAGCTCAACGTTGGACTGCTGCAGTTCAGCAATGCAGTCCTTAAGCTCTTCAATGTATCCGCCCATGTTCTGATTTGATAAAACACTTGCAGAATCACTGTATGTACTTGATACCTCGTTTAGACGCTCACCTGCAGACAGGGCAGTGGTACTTGGCACGCTTGACACTGGTTGTATGGTCTGAGAGATCTCTGACATAGCAGGTTCCGTGGTGCTCTTGGGTTCTGGAGACGCAGCCTGTGCTGGAAGCACTGGTTTGGCTCCGCGGCGCTTGATTTTCTGCAGCATGTTAAGCTGGTCGCGCTGAAAGTGTGGGTGCTTAAACATCCACAGCTGTGCGTCGCCAAAGACACCGCCATATGCAAGATCATTAATCTTGTGGAATCCGTACATGTTTAGCTGGCGCACAAAGCTCTGCCAATTTCCATGTTTAAAGTATGACGGCAGCACTGTCTGTGAGAACTCGGGTGGGTCAGTGACCTTGAAGCAGTCGCCCTCTGTTGTCCATGAGATAAGGTTGTCTGTGTCAGAGTCAGCAACCATGGCATAGAGCTTGGACACAAAGGCTGCGTGTGTCTTTTGTATTAAAAGACGGGGCTTTGGCTGTAGCCCGGCACACGCAGTAGAGGACGCGGTGGCCTCAGCCTTGTCCTTCAGTGGTGGTAATTGGGGGCCCGAGGCCTCCGTATGACAAGTGCTGTCAAGAGGGCCTGGGCTTGAAGAACTAGTAGCTTCCATCTGTATAACTACAAAAAATAAAAAGAGAAGAAACAGCGAATAGCGGAAGAAGCGCAAAAGAAGAACAGCGTTACGCGGAGGAAGGAGAAAGGAAGGTCGTGTGGCAGAATGGGGAGCGGCACGGTGGCCTCCTTTCAGAATATTGTTGCGCAAATCCTGCATGGGGCAAAATCTGCGCAGCAAAAATGCCTCACATTTTGTAGAAAAGCTTTTTCCCCCAATCTCCACTCTGACAACGATTGCTGCGCCTGTCCCATGTGCCAGCCAGCATTCAACTTGGAACACATGTTCAGCGAGTATTTATTATGACAAAAAAACTGATTGCTGCAAAGCGTTTGCGCCCACCTGTCTTATGCGTCTTGTTCTGACTGTTTGGCACAGGGACCAGCCAGCACTGCCAATTGACACGTAAGAGGGTGTAACCACTAGGGTTGATGTGTTGCAGCTGCCGTATTCTCCGCGTAAATGCCAGCGAACTGACTGGCTGAGCTATTTGCATCTCCAGATTTAGCACCAGTAGTGCTCTATCTGTGCTGTGGGCTGCATTGATCACAGCGTCCAATTAGCGTGATTAGTCGGAAAATTAGTTAGAAATGTCAACCATGCTTGTTGCAGGATATGCCCAAAGGTCTGCGCCATCATCCGAACAGCCTCTTCTGCTTCTGGAGTGCAGGATTCCCTCTGATATTTGTTTTTTTAACCTGCTGCATTTTCATGCTCTCTCTTTTCAGGACAATAGCTTCGAATCATACCGCAACCGAAAAGGAAAAACACACAGAAATGCCGCCTATAGCAACCAAGCAGACGCAACGAACAACCGTGAAGGGGATGGACAAGAGAGGCAAAAAATTTACGACTGCAAACTCGATGCTGGACATCCTTGACCGGGTCAACCAGGTCGAAGAATCGCGTGTAGATAAGAAGATCCAGCGGCAGGTACGTGCGTTTTTGTGGATGTTGTAGGTGTCAGCACCATTGTGATTAATAATGATCCGACCCAGTATACTAAAGCCAACTTGCTGGCTCATATGTAGCATGAAATTAAGAAGCTTATGAACGAGAAGCAGGAGCGCGCAGCCGAGAATAAGAAGAAAAAGTCCAGTCGACTGGTAAGTTATATCGATCCGACCACCCATGCAAAGTGGTGTGCAGGGTATTTATAAAGAAACATACCAATCCACGGCGATGACAACTAAACACGGATTATTGGATGTGTTTGCATTTTTGTGTCAATATAGGAGGACATCAAGAACCAACTACGGAACAGGTACTCGCTTAAGGATCAGGGAAAGTCACCAAAGAAGAAATCAAAAAAGGCTAAGAAGACACCAGCGCGCACGCTAAGCGCACTTAACCGGGAATGGAGTGCGGCGTTTGACGACGACGACGACAACGGTTCACATTCTTCAGCGGGTGTTGAGGATGCTGGCTCTGTCAATGCCAAGCCTGCCAAAAAGGTCACCTTTGTCGTTTAGATTTCGTGCGCCCGCAGCCGGGGGGTAATTACTTAGATCTGATCATATTCCGCTGAGCTGGAAAGGATGCTCTGGCTCACGCCACGTGTGCAGCAGTCCACTCCCCCTTCTTTCTCTTTCTCTCCTATTCCTTCGTTAAAGTATTCCTCAAAATCCAACAGTCTTTTCTTGTATTCGAGACCATGTTGTTTAACCTGAAGAGCACTGCCATTGTTGTAGTTGCTGCTATTGCTGCTGCTACCGTGGCGGCGGGACCGGACGTCGTCGAGCTGACTCCCAAGAACTTTAAGCAGATTGTTGACTGCTCCAAGGACGTCTTTGTGAAATTCATGGCTCCGTGGTGCGGCCATTGCCGCAACATGGCCGAAGATTACGAGAAGCTTGCCGCAGGGTACAGCCATGACGATAATGTGGTCATTGCCAAAGTGAATGCCGATGAGCACCGCGACCTGGGCAACAAGTTTAAGGTACAGGGCTTCCCGACGCTCAAGTTTTTCCCCAAGAATGGCGATGTTGCCAAGCCCGAAGATTATACTGGCGGTCGCGATCTGGATTCGCTGGTAAACTTCTTGCGCGAAAAGACCGGCACGGCCTCGCGCATCAAGAAAGCGGTGTCGCACGTTGTTGAGCTTGACTATGACAAGTTCAAAGATGTTGCTCTGGATGAGTCCAAGTTTGTATTGGTTGAGTACTATGCGACGTGGTGTGGACATTGCAAGACCTTGGCGCCGATCTACGCGCAGCTCTCAGAGGTTTTCCAGAACGACGACGATGTGGTTATTGCCAACTACGAAGCCAGCGAAGACAGCAAGATCAAGGCTGAATATTCTATCAGTGGATTCCCAACCATTATTGCCTTCCCTGCCGGAAAGGATGCAGAGAAGATCGAGTATGACGGCAGCCGTGATCTCGAAGATCTTGTCTCTTTTGTCAACAAGCACGCTGGCACTCAGCGCACGACCAAGGGCCTACTTGACCAAAGTGCCGGCCGTTTGGATGCGCTAGACACAATTGCACGCAAGTACCTTGCAGCATCTGAGGCGCAGCGGGTCAAGCTTATTGCCAAGGCCAAGAAGGCTGCAGACAAGGTCAAGGACAGCACCCAGGCGAGATTTGCCAAGTACTACGTCAAGGTTATGGAGAAGATGAGCTCTGCTTCAGACTTTGCAAGCAAGGAGGCCGAGCGTTTAACCAACGTCGTCAAGAGCGGCGCCGTCAGTGCCGGTAAGCTCGATGGCTTTACTATCCGTCAGAATGTGCTGAGGGTTTTTCTTGGGAAAGATGCAGCTAGCGAGAAAGAGGCAGAGAAGGAGTCTGAGCCCGAGTCCAAGCCTGAGGCGGACCGCGCAAAGGACGAACTGTAAACGACTCCCTGCCTCGCAGTACCGGTAATCCATCAATCACCCTTCCCCCATAGTTATTTTGCGTTGTTGCACGCGCTAGCTACTCTCGCTTTCTTGAAAAACAAAAGGGTGTCTGTATGAAACTTTCTAGTCACCAATAAACTAAAACACGCGCTTTTATTTACATTTAATTACTCTGCCCGCAGGATACGTTAATCATGGTCACTGCTGCCTCCGTATGGACGCCCGAGAGCGAGTTAGCTTTGTATCTATCAATGGTTGGGCTCCGTCCGATTGGAATTCACAAGCACTTTCGTTTGTTTAACATCTACACGCGACTGCAGTATCGGCTGGGAAATACAGATATTTCACTGAGCGATGTGAAGAGTCGTATTGGCACGCTATTCAATATTCCCTTACTAGATGAAATTGAGGATGACTATGAAGATGACGAGGAGTCAGAAAAAAGCTTGGACGACAATACAGCTAGTAAACCAAGAAATCACCCAGTAGCGAGGATGCAGAGCGGTCACAGCGACAACAGCAATATCGAAAGCGGTGATGAAAGCAGCGATGATGATAGTGATGAGGGTGGGAGAAAACCCGAGAGCGCTAGAACCGGCAATACAGAGATTAAAGGTGATACTAAAGACGGAGACACAGCTTACACTGGCGAAAAGATTGGCCTCCGCAGCCTTATCCCGTCTACAAGCATTGGCATAACACTTGACACATCTGATCCAGACTTCTGGCGAAAAGCAAATGCCGAGTTCTCACTACCATGGTCAGACTTTGGGGCGCTGATGGTGGAAAAAGCCAGACTAGGTGTTACAGAGGACAAGGATGACATGTATATAGAAGCCGAAGCAGATGCAGCAGACAATGTCTCTGACACTACCAGTGTGCAGAAAGTAGAAAGCCCAGAGAGCGAAGGGCAGGATGCCGGGGCGGATATGGATCACGAATCAAATGAAGAGCAGACGTCTCCAATAGGTAGCCGCAGAAGACGAGGCCGGTCGTCAACGCCTGTACAGCGCAGCCGCACAAAGGCGACGCGTAGCTCGGCGTCTAGTACACGTAAAAGACAAAGGACACGCTAACGATATGCTTGCTGGGCGATGGATATGACCATGATTCATACTCCTAGCAATAGAAATTAACTGGCTAAAGTGCACCGATCCAAGCAGAATCTCGGCTGCTTACTGGCCTGGGCCAGTAGGCGCGCTAACAGAGTCGTTGTCCTGCGATCTCCTGCCGGTTGATGATGCTACAGTGGCTGCTACAGTGTCGTCCTTGCGCCCGCTGCTCGAAATGCGTAGGTTCCTCATAATGTAGTCGGTAACCATACCCTTTAACTCATCTTCATCGGCATTGCTCTTGTCGTCAACCTGTTGCATGATCCAGTTTGAAAGATCTTTTAGCTTTGCCTCGGAAACCCCGCCAGCATGGCCCTCAACTTGCTCGGTCTGCTCAGCTTGCTCGACCTCGCGTACTTCTTCCAATGTCGGCATTGGCATGCCTAGCTTTGCGCATAGCAGTTCGGTGACCTCGGTTGCCTCATTCTCGAGGGTAGTGTGCACAGGCGTCAGACCTTCGTAGTTTCGTGTCTCCGGGTCCGCCCCCTGCGCAAGTAGTAGCGCAGCGCACTCCCTGTCTTCACATATATGAAGGGGCGTGTCGCCATCTGAGTCAACGATGTTAACGTCGCCGCCATTTCTGATCAGATACTGGAGTATCTCAATGTGCTTCCATGACGCAGCAGCATGCAGGGGAGTGTAGCCGTTTTCATCCTTGGCATTTACTGCAGACTTATCTTCTTCTACGAGCTGCTGAACGCGAGAAAAATCCCCTTCGCTTGCTGCAGTCCATATGTTGTTCGTGGTTGGCTTTGGCATTCTGATCAGTACTGCTGTTTTAACACACGCTTACACAAAATAAATAGGTTGGCAGAGCAAATCAAGCAAGCTTTTCTGAAGTATAGCCGCTGCACTTGCTTGCTCGGATGACCAGCCACTTTGAGACAAGAATATTACGGGCAAACACCACGTGCAAATACGGCCTGCGTTTCTGTGTTGATAACCCTACAGACACTGTGGTCTTGCGACTAACGATAGTGGTATTGCCCGATCTGTCAATGCAGAAGTGCTGTAAATCGGCCGTGCTTTAAGCGAGGCGGTGCTTTTAATCAACTGGCGCATATCTTTGTACGCATGCCTTTCTTTCTTAGCTTATTATCAGTTTTATATGATTTACATTACAAGTTACTTTAACGCGTTTCCCTGTGATGTTCAGAAACATCTTTTCTGGTTCCAACTGCGAGTTGTTTACCCGTATGCGCCGACAGCCGCAGACGGGGATATCGTCGCTTTTATTTGTACGCAGGCTGGCAAACTTGACTATGTTTAGCGCGGCAAAGAAGCTGGCACAGTCGGATGATCCAGTTATGCGTTCAAAGGTGGCAATAGTCGACGATACTGGAAGCTACACGTATGCGCAGCTGCTTGACGACGCACGCAAAGTGCGCAGTGCGTTGAGGGGCAGCGCCAACAAGGGCACAAGCATTGCAATGTTGATGCCCAACGGATATGAGTACGCGGCGGTACAGTGGGGGATCTGGGCAGCCGGAGGTGCTGTGGTGCCACTAAGCCCGATGCACCCTGAGCGCGAGCTTGAGTATTTTATTACAGACTCAGACGCACGCCATGTTATCTGCCATCCGACGCTGCAGGCAACCCTCAAACCAGTGCTGGAAAAACTGGGTGACACTGTGCAGCTGATATCATCAGATGAGGCCATGCGCACATCCGAAACCCGCAATACCAAAGATACGGAGATTGATGAAAATCAACGCGCTTTGTTTATCTATACCAGTGGGACAACAGGCAAACCCAAAGGTGTTGTGCACACACACGCAAGCATTTCCGCGCAGGTCGGCGCTCTGCACGAAGCCTGGAAGTGGAGCTCCCGCGATCGGCTTCTGCACATGCTGCCTTTGCACCATATCCACGGAATAGTTGTTGCTCTATATGGCGCGCTGTGGGCGGGTGCCACTGCGGAGATGCTGCCCAGATTTGATGCCGATCGCGTGATGAACCGGCTAATCGATGGTCAACAGGATATCACAATTATGATGGGTGTGCCAACAATGTATACGCGGCTACTACATGTCATTAACGAGATGCCTGTAAAACGCAAACGGGCAGCCAGCTTGACGGTCCGCCGACTACGTCTTACCATATCAGGCTCGGCTGCGCTTCCCGCGTCTATATTTAATAGATGGGAGGCAGCCACAGGCCAGAAAATGCTTGAGCGGTATGGGATGTCTGAGATAGGCATGGCATTGTCGAATAGTGCTATTGACCAAGCTTCGCGCGCAGTGGGAATTGTAGGAAAGCCTCTTCCGAATGTCAGCGTGCGCCTTGTTGATGCCGATGGCACAGACGTAACTGATCAGCCCGACAAACCTGGCATGATCCAGGTTAAGGGACCAAATGTCTTTCATGAGTACTACGGGCTTCCCGAGAAGACTGCCAAGGAGTTTACATCTGATGGGTGGTTTATTACCGGCGACGTGGGCGCGCGTAATGCAGATGGTTTTTACTACATCATGGGTCGCCAGAGTACCGATATTATCAAATCAGGTGGATTCAAGCTCTCTGCTTTAGAGATTGAGCGTGAGCTCCTTGAGCATGTCGATATTGTTGATGCTGCAGTGGTAGGCATTCCAAGTGAAGAATGGGGCGAGGTTGTTGCCGCAGCTTTGGTTCTCCAACCTGGAAGATCAATTTCAATAAATGAGCTGAAACCCTGGTGTTATGAGCGCATAGCCCGCTACAAGACCCCAAAAGCGATCCGTATTGTTGCCACCCTTCCACGAAACCTCATGGGGAAGCTAGATAAGAAGGCAGTCAAGGCAATGTTCTTATAGTACGCCCTCTACACATGTTAGAAGACTATGCTAAAAAAAATTGTTCCTGACTTGTAGTAGTCATCACAACTCCAAACGTTGCTATTGTTATGTTGTCTGTGCTTTTAGTTGCTTGGTGCTCTTTCTGCGGCGCTTGGTAGGTTTCTGCGACTGTTTAGCAGAAGTCGCAACATTTTCATGCTTGAAACGCCCATGAATTCTTCTTCTCTGACACAGGATGAATAGGATGTGCCAGAAGTTTGAAACAACAGCAACATCACAATTCCAATGCAGTTGAGGTTTTTTGGATGTCGTGTATTCACTTGTTTTACTCAGCGTTGTTTTTGGACAGATGGTTAATCAAGCGGTTGGATAGGCAAAAGCTAACAAAATATTTACAAAAAAAGAAAAGATTATAGATAGGGGTTACTAGGCACACATTTATTATATGTTATTTAATATAAAACATGTTAGTATAAGCCCGCAGATGGGGCTAAGTTTTGTGCTGTGTGTCTCAAGGTAGCAGTATCAAGGCATTAGAAACTGCAGTAAGGTGCTTAGCTTTTATTCGTAGAGAGAGGCCTACTATGCTGGAAATCTTGGGATGCACTGTTTGCCACATCAAGAACTAGCAACATGGGGGGATATACTCGCGGCTGACGAATCATTCTGTGCCCCACTTGTGCTGGCATCAGTGCTTTCAGGCTCGGCAGCATTGGCCGGACTCCCGCTGCCATCTTCACTATCGTGTTTCTTGTCATGGGCAGAGTGATCTGCGCCCGAGTGGTCTGGCAATTGAGATTCGCTTTTGTGGACCTCGGCAAGGCTTTTCACTAAATTCAGAATATCGTAGCGCTTTTGCTGCATCTGCGCAGAGGTAAACATACTGCGCATGTTGACGCCATTTAGAGCTAACGATGTAAAGGCATGCGGGTCCTTGAGAAACTCTTCTACGTATTGCAGAAGATAAATTCCACAATCGCAAAAGTTGTTCTGGAGCGGTACTTTGGCATATTTGCCCAACTGTTGTGCCTGAGATAGATCAGCATTGCGCCTGGAGTTGGCCTCAGCACGCATGTACGCACGTAGAAGACCAAATGTCTGCTGGTGTCGGTTGCCTAGTGAATCAAGAATGATAATGGCAGCAGTATCCAGCGGATCTACATATTTGGCACTAGGAATATCTGCCGTAATCCCCATTAGCTCCAATTTAATTGTTGCTGGCTTTAAATGATCTTCGGCAGGCGGGCTTGATTTGGCACTTGCATTGGACTGCTGTTTGTTTTCAGGGCCGGAATTATCTATATCAGCACAAGATAGTAATTTCACTACTGACTTGTGTTCATCGGTGTCGCTAAACTTGTTCAGCTCTTGTTGCTCAGAGAATCCAGTCACATTTTGCACCGGATGGTCTTGATTGGCCACATCCCTCATTTTCACATCACCGTCCCGATCTGTTGCATGTAACTCCAGTGCATCAGATTCTCCATTAGAGTCGGATGCTGCGTCTTTTATATGACAACTATCAGCCGAGCAATCGTTGCGCAATTCTTTTGTCGAACCTACAACAGCTGCATCCAAATCAGTGGGGGAGGCGACGTTCTCCTCAACAGCAAATACATATTTACTGGCCTTGGCGTCTTTTTGCTTGCTCGTGTCACTCTCACAGGCACTGCCACTATCATCATAGAGCATAGCCTCAGAATTGACAATAATAGCAAGATACCAATGCGTATTCTCGTGAATGGGGACAAATATATAGCGCTTGTCAAATAGCTCCACGTTGGCGGTCCACTTTCTAAGCCGCTTGTAGACTGTATCCACATGACTAATTTCTGGGTCAGACAGAACACCCTTGCTGCGCTGCGAAAGCTTCTTGAAAAAGAAAGTGTTAAAAAAGAAGCACTGTGCATACAGCGCGGGGTCGGCGGTTCTCAGATTCTCGGCAATATATCGCATGTAGAATTCCAAGATAGTGTCGTTGAGGAACTCGCCGTGATACAACCTGCTGATATCCGACCCTGTGACCGATATTGCCTTTGGTCCGCCACGCGGGTATTCGAAACGCAGCGAATGGTCCTCGCTGCTAAACTCGCGATGCTGCACTACAAAATCGTCCTCATCGCTGTTGTCCTCGGTCAGAAATGACCCTTCAGACATACTGCTGTTTTGAGTTTTCCGCAGCTTGTATCTCAGCGTACTAGCACGCCTAGTTAGGCCTGTGCTGCCACTGTCTAGAAGTGCAGCCTGCTGTTTCCGCTTTCCATACATCGCC
Source organism: Coemansia sp. RSA 1365 (assembly GCA_027578695.1). Classification (NCBI taxonomy): domain Eukaryota; kingdom Fungi; phylum Kickxellomycota; class Kickxellomycetes; order Kickxellales; family Kickxellaceae; genus Coemansia; species Coemansia sp. RSA 1365. The sequence goes on along the minus strand of JANBTM010000058.1, from coordinate 23,096 downwards.
GCTCCCTCGCTCTGGCCAAATTTAATGACCGTGCTCCTGCTATTACGGGCAGATTTCTCGGGATCGTTATTATCTATTGAGCCCCAATACTGCGGCGTCGCTGCACACATTTGGGCAGCGTCAGAAAAAGCCTGTATATCGCCAATGCTTTTCGCTGTGGACTGCAAGTAAGTCTTCGCCGCTGAGCCCTCTTCGTCTGATGATATGAGATCCACACTAAATGGCTTTGTAAATTCGTGCACATACGCCCGATATATTGCAGGATCTAGTGACGCCACACGCGCGTAGTCCTTGAATACTGTCACCAATCGAGATATAGGGGTGTTGTCTTTTTCTGCGACCTCTAGACAAAGATATATTGTACTGATATTCGGCTCGCTGCTGCTTGGATCAAAAGTCTGTTGGTCAAATATATTCTCCATACCATCGGTTGGCGTAATTCGCAATATAGCTAGCCCGTTGTAAGACATGTGTTCCATCAGAGCAATGTCGCAAGTATCGATTATCATGTGCTCACTGCCGCCCCGAAGCCCTTGCAGCTCCAGGCGCCTTTGTGTGTACCGAATGATGACAAGCATTTTACACTCTACACGGCTGCCCGATACCCTATCGGTTCGTTCAATATACTTTCCAATCTGGACACCAAGCAATGGCAGTTTCTTGGATGGTATGCTTGCACTCTGTTTCTTAGGTGTGATGCTCTTGCGGCGATTAGAAGCAGAAGGTGGTGTGGCCTTGGCTTGTACTGTCGAGCCAATAGATTGACGGCGCCTGGTACCCTTGCTTTCCTGGGACGGCGAATGAAACACGCGCATAAAGTTTTCAGCCATCTTCGCCTTTGATGCCCGCGAGGAGACCCCATTAGTTTGCTCACGCGTCTTAGATTCTGCATCCTCGGGGCTGTCTGCATCCTCAATCCTTGTGCTTTTCTGCTCGGTCCCATCAGATTCTTTGTGAACCCTGGGCCGCATGCGGTCTATTATCCTCGGCGGTGTCAGGACCTGGCCACGGGTAATGTCGCCAACTAACTGGGCTGTGGTGGTTTTAGATGCTGTTCTGCCACCAGCAGCGTGATCGAGATCATTCAATTTGTATGGGCTGCCAAATCCATTAATTTTCCGGGCAACGCTTTTGGATACTTCAGAGTGATGCGGAACTTGGCGAGCAGAAGCTATACTATGCTCTGGCTGTGTCAAGGGTCGTGGTGGTGGTGTCCGAAGGTTTATGTCAGCCATTTCTCGCCTTTCAACGCGTCCGCGTGCAGTGGTCTCATCATCTGAGCTGTTATCTATGTGAATTTCTTGGGTCTCTTGAGCATGATTATGTCCGCGCAATACGTTATTTACTCGGGCCTTGGCAGCCTGCATGCTACTGACAAACGTGATCTGTGTATTTGCCTGATGTGTAACGACGCTGCGTTTCTGACGTATGTCGGCCTTTGAGACTGCTGATGCACGGAGAGGGACTCTTGGTAGCGCCGAAGATTGTCGTGGATTGGACTCAAAGTTTAGGGATGCACGCCCTGTCCGTAGCTTCTCAAGTTTTTTGACATTGCCACTAGTTATTCGCCGTGGGACAGGCGTGTCTGGGGACATATCAAGTCGGTCACCACTGCCACTGAGTCTGCTCTTCGTGTCCGATGACTACAATAACAGAATTTTTTTGATTTCAATAAAAGGAGACGACAACAATTAGCTGTGCTGCAAGCTGAGAACGACGATTTGAGGTACAGTTTTCCCAGTTTGTTAATACGCTGTCTGTGAATCGAAAGAAGCACCCAAACTACGTACGCGTATAGACTCAGCGGTCGGGATGTCAATAACTGTCGCCCTCCTTCGTTGCTGCGCTTTACTACATACTCATGATTGCACGCCAAAATAGCTGGAAGATTATCAGCTGGGTCTGTATATCTTCTACCGGTTGTATACATATTGGGAAGTACTCAGCCATCCACGGTTTGGTACTGTCATTACTAACCTTGCTGCTCTGCCATTGTCACTCTACAGCAACTCGACATGTTTTTGTACGCAGTTTGACAAAATAAAAACGCTTGTTGTTAATTGGTTTAGTCTAGATGCAATGAGAACCACACAGGTACACAAAGCTGTTCAGTTTCCTGTTCCATATTCTGAAAGTATATGTTAAACATACCATTCTGCAAAGACTGAGTATATGCCGCTCGCTTTCTGAATTCGACCTCTACTGTCCAAGTCAATGTCGCCGCCACCAAATCAGCTGCTTGTAATGAGACACAAAGTTATACGTGGTTAAAACAGGCGCAGTAAGTGAAAATTGAGAAAAAGAAAGAGCGTTAGTCTCGCCACAGCGTTTTGCAAAGTTGAAAATACAAATGTGATAGAGTGTGTCACGTGCATTGCATCGGTGACAAGTTTTCTGTGCATGCTAAAATGTTTATTTGGATGTCTGAGCAGCAGTGGCAATGGCAGGGGCTTTTGCTGTGCTTGTGGTAGAGCGCGTCGATAGGTGCTCTCAGGGAGGCAAGCCAGTAACGGCACGCGCACCAGAGAGTGACCAATAGTCATACGGTTGACGTGCCCAATAAACTCAGTGCTGGATCTGTCGGATTTTGTTATGGACACACGCGTGCACAGAACCACATGCGTGGTATTTTACACCTGTGAGGTCCACACACAGTAAGCTCAATGCTGCGCAACGAATAATGCCGATCTGAGTTTAGTAAAATTTCACGTGACTTGATATATGGCTTAGATTGGCACGGTTCGGCTTGTTTGTACTGCTTGCAGCGCGCGTGTTCCCCGAGCTGATAGAGCTCTGACGCGAAATAAATAAAAGTCGTGTTTTTGGCGAAGATAACATAACCCCTTCTCATCTCTTTTTCTGTTTATTTTTTCTACTATAAACACATATGTTCTCCTTTTATCAACAACTTTCTCACGATATCTATTTTTTTACGGTACTCGCACGCATTCACTAGATGGTTGAAACACGTATCGGAATTTCAGTTTCAAATAACAAATACACTTCACCTATCTCGCAGAAAAAGTGTTAGATAATAAGGGAGATACCTTCAAACAACTGCTGTTATACTTGGGCAGATGTTTTTTTTGCGTCCCATACAACAGTTGTGACCAACCTACTAATATTTGGTACGTGGACCAGCATTGTAACTCGCTGAAGGCAGAGCTCACCGATGCGCGCAAAGCAGCTGCTGAGGGAAAGAATCATTATGAGGCGCTGAAGATCGAGATTAAACAGCTGTGCTCTGAAATCATATAGTGTACAGTGGACCTGCAGAATGCCTACAGTCAGCGTGACCTACTGGAGACAAAGCTTGCCGATACACGCAGAACTGTGGATGAGCTGGAGAATCAGCACGATGTGCTGCAGGGTATGCTTGCCGATGCGCGTGAGGAGTTTATTGGGCAGCGCGAGGTGCTTGAAATTAAGTGTGAGGATGCTCTTAAGGCTGCGGTAGGACCGAAGCAGCAGTGGGATGACTGCTGGAAGACCATGCAGCGCGAGCACCTCGCTGGGATTGAACAACTGCGTGTAGACACCCAGCTCAAGCCGGTTAGGGTAGTTCAGCTTATGACGCCACTACCTACTTCTCGTAAAGTCGGCAATGATGGGTTCACAGCCGAGCAGTGCAATGATAGTGCTGACACTGTGCTTATGATTTGAAACGAGCACTTGCCCGCAGGGAATGAAATGCTTAACTGCATACTACAAAAAGGCGCTAGATGCGCGTAGCGACTACCGACCAACACGGTTGGTGAGGGCTCTCCGCTATTATTACATTTGTATTTACTGTATATCACCCATTCTGGTTGTACTTCTTTTTTGCTATAAATCAACGCATTTTATCAAGTAGCTATTGAAAACAATTTTTTTTTGTATCCATCCGCTTTTATAGAATTTTGGTGGAGTGTTTTTGTTAGTACGTGTCGAAGGATTATACCGCTAGATTTGTAAGACCAACACTTTGCGTAGTAAAATAATGATATAAGACCTTGTTTCAGAACGATGTCGAATTGCAAAGAAAACCTTGGAACAATTTCTGCGGCTTTCATGCAGACGATCGCTGAAGATGTCCAGTTTTCCCACTGTTGATCATAGAAGCAGTGCTTTGAGTGATGCAACCAAATTTAGTTGCTGAACTGAGATAGTAGATGTATTGCAGCGTAAAAAAATTAACGAAAAAGAAGTCAATGACAGTGTTCAAAAGAAACCGTTGGGTTTCCCTTCTCAGTTAGAAGCCAACTGGTGGTACTTAGCGAGCTAGAAGACCCGAGTATTTGGTTCAAACGCCCCTACTGCCCATTTGCAAACAAAACTTGTAGCCAAGATGCAATCGCAGTGCTCTTCTAACATGCTGATTACCGCAAAAGTAGATCACTCCCAAACAATAGCTTTTTTTCACTACAGTGAGCTTAAGTCTTCGATGCAAAGAACTGAATAAACTAGAAAAACAAAAAAGACGAGATAGTGCAACTGCGAGCAGCTGCACACACTCTGATAATAAAAGCAGAAAAAAAAAGATGGTAGCAAGCAACGCAAAGCCAGCCCAGCCCCTGCGCACTCACCCCATCCCACACAGTGCCTCAGTCAATGCGGGTGAAACTCAGACCGCCCTTGGGCTTGTCGTTGAGCCTTGGGTTGAACTTCTCAAGGTTCACGCGGTCGCTAGTCTTAAAGTCAAACTCGCAGCTGTGTTTATCAGGATAGCGGTGGCTATCGCAGAACACGTAGTCGCAGCGGCACCTGTTGGTTGTCTGCTTGACCAGTGGCACGCGCGAGCGGCAGAGAAAGCAGCGTCCTTTCTTTGCTTGTGCCCGCTTGGCTGTCGTCGGCGTTGATGCGCCAGAGGAGGTTCCCGCGAGTGGCGACTGTGAGCCTGGTGCGGAGCCAGAGCTGGATACCAGCGTTGCTGTCGAGCTGTTGGCGCCGCCTTCCAAGCCCTGCATCCCCACTGCGGCATTGGCAGTGACTTTCGGGGCTGTGGTACCAACTATCTGCGGTGCTACTGTAGCGTTATTCTCCTGATGCAGCGAGTCTGAAACAGCCTGCGCAATGGGCATGCTTGCGGGAGCAGCGGTGACGGCGCTGGGATGGGACTGTTGTGTCTGGATGGTGGAAGTAGCGGCTGGGGTGGCTGCGGTTGCAGCAACGGCCGGTTGATTGGCTCCTATTAAAGGGAAAGAAACAAGCAACCCACGAATGACAAGACAGAAGCAGAGAGTTAGTAAGCAGCATAGATGACACGGTAGCACAAGAGGGGCAGTGAATGGATGGGGGTCAAATATATGCACATTTGCTTTGTCACAGTTACGCAGCAGCTCTTTCCGTGGACATAGTCGGGATGAGCTGCAAGGGCGCGCCGACACCCCGCAGGCGCCGGGTTCCCGCCTCAACCCGCCTCACGTGAGGCAATAAGAAGCCGTGCGCGTGGTCGTAGCTCCGCATGCAACAACGGGAGGTGCTGCGCGAGCGGCGTTTAAAGGGAGGGAAAGGGATATGTCCGAGCAGGTCTTAGCCCAGGCCGTGCAAACACACTATACCTGCTTCGGCGCAACAACATCGCCAAAGACGGCTGAATACATACCTTGCTGCTCCTTGAAGCATTTCGAGCACATGTCGTCGTACATTGGATTGCCATAGAAATAGCAGTTGTTTTTACACAACTTCGGCTGCTGTGAGCCAGGCTGGGAATGGGGCTTCTCCTCCATTTTGTATGTAGTAGTGGACGCTGTAAAAAAGAAGAAGAAGAAAAAGAAGAGGACAGTTCAAAGGTGATGTAACAAAATTCCCAATGACAAGCCCGAGGCTGGTAGTTGAATTAGAGAAACTCGAGCACACCAGATGCAGGCGCAAGAGAAGCAAAGAGTGTAAACCCCGGTTGTGGCAGGGTAGGCAGAGGTTTGCGTGCTATTGGGGTCCGTGAGTATGCGCCTTTAACGAAGACTACTGCGTTAGACACAAAACGCAGCCAGACAGCCAAAAAGAAATTACAGAGATGTGTATAAAAGGTAAAAAGAGAGACTGTGACAGCGGAAAAAAAAAAGAGCAAAAGGAAAAGAGGTCCACATGGCATGAAAGGAGCCGCGGCGGAATGTCTATTTTCCACAAGCTGCCAAGCCAGCAGCCAGCCTCCCCTCTCTCCTCGCGCATGATTCTGGACAAGTGGGTGGGTCGCGGGACCTGCAGTCATTGGCCTGTCCACTAGCGGAGCCAGCCACGGAGCCCCTCTTCCCCAGCTCTGGGCGCCGCGTCACCGTCCTGCAGCTGCGGTGATAAGCGGAGCTCATCTACTTTGCATTCAGAACCCGGTCACTTTTATTCGTCCAAGCCCTTTCCTCAATTTCCGAGCGGTCCTCACCATGCCCAGATCGGCTCTAGACCTTCTAGCGTAACATCTATTCTGCGTAATTGCTGCCTGCAATATGAGGCGCGACTGTTGGGCTGCAACCAGGGCAGCCTCACTTTTGACCCAGGCGCGAGCGCCCTATTGACCATGCTGGCTGTTGTGGAAACAGCATTACACAATTCTTTCTCCAACCGGCTTGTGCAAGCCTTGGAGCCACTACCAAACACCCAATGTCAATTGTTGCCCAGAAAGGCGAGTAAAAATAGAAAAGTATCAAGGTCGACACCAAACAGAAACAAAAGATAATAAGACAACATAGCGTCAATGCAACCACCGGTTCGCACACAGACATCTAGATGGTGCTTTTGCCAACAGGAGCCGGCTCGATATTCCAAATTTCCTCAGCATACTCCTGCACTGCACGGTCCGACGAAAACTTGGCCATGCGAGACACTGACAGAATCGACTTTGTTACCCAGTCGTCATGCTGGCGGTAGGCGGCTTCGACGGCCTTGTGTGCCTCGACATACGACGGGAAGTCGACTGTGAGAAGATATACGTCGCCGCCGCGCAGAATAGCGTCAATCAGCGGCTGGAAGATGTGTGCGTCGCCGAACGTATTGCTCTGGATCATGTCAAATGCCGCTTGCAGCGCCTCATCTGGCTTGGGCTGGTGGAAGCGCAGGTAGTGGCGGAAGTCGTCAACCTCGTGTGCCAGGCAACCGAAGAAGAAGATTTGCTCCTCGCCAACCTCCTCGCCAATCTCAATGTTTGCGCCGTCAATCGTGCCCAAGATGATGCCGCCATTGAGCACAAACTTCATATTTGATGTTCCAGAGGCCTCTGTGCCCGCAGTCGAGATGTGCTGCGAGATGTCACTTGCGGGGATAATGTACTCAGCGGCAGTCACACTATAGTCGGGGATAAATACTACCTTGAGCACATCGCCAATTTCCTCATCGCTGTTTACCACCTCGGCCACAGAGTTAATCAGCTTTATGACCTGCTTGGCTACCCAGTAGCCTGCTGCTGCCTTGCCGGCAAAGACAACCACGCGATGTAACTCATTTGCGCGCTCTTCTGCTGACATCTGCTTTAGGCGATGGTAGCGGTAGATGACGCCGAGAATATTCATCAGCTGGCGCTTGTACTCATGGATGCGCTTGACCTGCACGTCGAATAGCGCATGTGGGCTGACATTGATGCCCGTTGTGGCCAGAATGTATTCGGCCAGGCGTGCCTTGTTCTTCTGCTTGGCCTCCCACCAGCTCTGACGGAATTTCTTGTCGTCAACCTTGCTCTCCAGAACCTTGAGCTTGGTCAGGTCGTTGATCCATGAGCGGTCGCCAACTGCCTCTGTAATCAGCCGACTCATGTCGGGATTGCACTCGTTGACCCAGCGTCTGGGGGAGACGCCATTGGTCTTATTTATAAATTTGTCTTCGCCCTGGATACGTACAAAATCCTTGAAGATGGTCTGCTTGATGATGTCCGAGTGGATTGCGGCTACGCCATTAACCTTGTGCGAACCCACACACGCCAAGTACGCCATGCGGACCTGCTGTGGGTTGCTCTCTTCAATGATCGAGATGTTGCGCAGCAGCTCGCGGTCTTTGGGGAACCGCTCTTCGACACTCTGCAGGAAGAACAAATTAATGTCATAGATAATGCCCATATGACGTGGCAGAATCTTGTCCATCATTGGCACGGGCCACTTCTCCATGGCCTCGGGCAGAACGGTGTGGTTGGTAAACGCAAATGTCTTTGTTGTTGTCTCCCATGCCTCGTCCCAGCTAAGCCCCTCCTCATCAATCAGAATGCGCATCAGCTCGGGAATTCCCAATGTCGGGTGTGTGTCGTTGAGCTGAATCGCCGCCATCTCTGGCAGCTGTGTCATGGGCTTTCCTGTCTTCTTGAAGCGTGCAATGATATCCTGTAGCGTGGCACTGCAGAACAAGAACTCCTGACGCAGTCGCAGCTCCTTACCCTCGTTGGTGTTGTCGTTGGGATACAAAACATCCGTCAGAATTTGTGCTGCAACCTGTCCACCGGTAGCGCCCTGGTAGTCGCCTGCATTAAACTTGTTCAGGTCAAATAGACCATTAGTCTTGCAGCTCCAAAGTCGGATGTTGCCGACATTTTCCGTGCCGTAGCCCGGGACAGGCATATCAAAGGCCATGGCATCATAGACGACATTGCTCTCCCACTTGTAGCGGTATGAGACCTCGGGATCACGAACAAGGTGTCCGTAGAACTTGACCGGGTATGTGACATCCGCACGCGGAAACTCCCATGGGTTGGGCGAGTCCAGCCAGCAGTCGGGTGCCTCGACCTGGTAGCCATTGATGATCTGCTGCTGGAACATACCGTATCTGTAGCGCAGTCCGTAGCCCCAGCCAGGATAGTTTGAGCTTGCCATTGAATCAACGTAGCAAGCCGCCAGACGACCTAAGCCGCCATTACCCAGAGCTGCATCGCGCTCTTCATCTATAATGTCCTCCAGACGGAATCCAACATCGCCAAGGACGCCAGCATATTCGTCGCGAAGCTGTAGAGCCAGCAGCGCGTTGTCAAAGGTGCGGCCAACAAGAAACTCGAGCGACATGTAGTAGATGCTCTTCGCGCCGATATTGCTATGGTACTCGTTGGTCAGGTTCCAGCGCTGCAGCAGACGATCGCGCACCGAGAAGGCGCTAGCCAGATATGCGTGACCCGAGTCCATGCTGTCAGGAGTACGCAGGAAGGTCGTAGTCAGATGCATCACCACCGAGTTCTTGATGGTCGCCGCATCGCGCGCAATCTCTGAGTGGGAATAGGCCCTGAACTCGTTATCCTCGCAAGCCGGCGTCTTTCCCTGAGCACCAGGACCGCCGCCAGCGAGAAGCTCCTTTAGGGCTGCTCCAGAGACAACGCGCTTGAGGGGTGTAGGCTGTACTGCTGGGACGTCAGGCTCGTGCACGCCAGGCGTGGTGGCCTTGGCCGTGTTCAGCGGAATGGTGCTGCTAAAGTAGCCATTATCCCGATCCATATTGATGACGGTGGCACAAGAAACGTAAGACGGGGTAAAAACAATATGTGCTTGAAAATAGAGAATTTAGTACTCCAAAAATCCAATCGTGTGTGTGTAGAGAAATAGAGAGGAGGTTATTTCAACGACAGCAACAGACACGAAGAAAAGTGATGATTCTAGGACGCTCAGGGTCGTCTGAGGAAGAGGCGACATGATCATTGATATTTAAGCATTGCTGGGCTCGTGACGTAAAGTAAAGCGATAAATGGTGGCGATATTCAAAAGAGATGCGGCGGCTCGGTAGCACAGCTGGCTGCCACACTCATTATTGCGTTGCATACATTCCTACTTGCGCTCATTGTCGCTACCTGCGACGCATCATGTGCACCAGTGCCCTGCGTGCGACAGCTACAGACCCCTTACCCCGCGCACGCGCTCATCTCGGGCATCTGCGGGCACGTTGCAGCATCTGTCGACAAGGAATGTGCTCGTAAACCAGCACGTCAGCAGAACAGGCGGGAAAACACAGGTAGCTTGCAGCGTTGCTGTGAAAGAGCAAAGGGAATATGAAAGCAAGCAGCTACGCAGGGAAAGCTGCGAGGGGACACACATGGTGCAATGTCAAAGAAGATGTAGACGTACCTTGGGTTGTGTTCGTCCATCAGGAAGATTATGTTATTAGCTGTACTGTTGTGGATCTAGTCGTATGCGCACGCAGGACAGAAAGTTTCTAAGAAGTTTTTTGAAGGGGTTTGAAGTCTAATGTCTTGTTACGGAATCGAGATCTAAGCTAAGACAAGACGCGCGGCCTCCACGCAATATGCGTTGACCTGGAGCGGCCGGGCTCTATTGCCTGTTTCCCCGTATCCGGCCTGTGTGACTTGCCTCTCCTGGATGCGTGCAGCCCACACGTGCGTGGGAAGGGCGGCTGGAAAGGGTTTCGTGTCCTATGCTTGACACCGAGCCATGACAATCATTGTCGCTTTTGAAAGCTGCGCATCTGGTGAGAGGCATTCTAGCACTCGATCTTCGAAATCCGTGCCAGAAGACATTGTAGAGTTGATGGGCTTCGTTATCGATGGTTGGGTTGCCAGGCACCGACAAGGGCCTTGCGGTTTCGTTCCCACTTTAATTTCGGGGAGTGGCCGTCAAAAAAAGTCTGGCACAATATGCTGCAGCATGTCGTCATTGGCTCAACTGTACACCAAGTTACTAAAACAATGTCAGTTGATAAAGCCGCAGCTGAATTTCCAGGTGGTGTGACGTAGTCGATATATCATGTAAAAAACACTGCACTTTAATGTTGGACATTTCCTCAAGAATACCTAAAAAGTCGTACTTCTTTCTAGTTTAAAGTAGTGGTGACTACTCCGAAAGGTGTTGTTATGATGTCTGCGTTTTAGGTTGTTTGGTGCTTTTCTTGTGGGGCTTGTATTATAAATAAACATGGTATCTTTCATCTAGAGTAGTAAATATCCGTTTTAATAAGTTGTCTAGTGGTGGTGCTGTGTGTATTATTTCTCAGATACACGAATGCTTAGTTGTTTCTGAGCGTTTTAAGAAAAATTGGTTCTATGTTTTTTTTTTTGATAATTTTCATCTGTGTCGCATAGTATAGTATTAGCAATTATCTCTATTTAATTAGTTTAAAATGAAAGCCTTAAAATATAAAATCTTTCCAGACAATACTATATGCTAGATAATGTTTTCTAACCAATTCCAATTTTGATGCAAACTAATCAAATGTCTTCAAAGTGGCTGGTTTTTGTTGGATATCGTGCATTCACTCGGTTTACCTAGCATTTACCATGGTTTGACGGACAAAAGCTAACAAAATGCGTAAAACATAATATATAGGAGGAATGATCATGGCAAACATCACGATGTGGCAGTGGCAGTGGCGATGGTCTCCTTTTGTGGACGAGTGCCAAAGATCTTGGAACCCACACGCACATTGGTTGCACCCAGCTCCAGTGCATGCTCAAAGTCATCCGACATTCCCATGCTCAGCTCCAGCTCTACGCCAACTTTTCGTTTAAGCTCATTGCGCAGCTCAGCAAGCGTACAAAAGTCAGGGTTGGGACGCTGATGTGAGCCTGCGATGGACCCAATAGTCATCAGCCCTTGTAGATGAAGTGCCGAACAGCTATCAAGAATGTTCCTCACTACGTCCTCAACTTGGTGGGGCTCAACGCCGCCCTTGTTTGCTTCACCGCTTGTGTTGACCTGCACAAACACATTAAGTGGGCGCTTGTTGTGAGCACTGCGCCAGGCATCGTTCAGCTTGTGTGCTTTTTCGGCGCTCTCAACAGTCTCAACAGCCCACAGATTTGGTATCGCAGCAAGCGCCTTGCACTTGTTGCTCTGTAAACGGCCGATAAAGTGCCATTCGATGTCCGACGGAAGCATTGCAGCTTTGTCGCATAACTCTTGCACGTAATTCTCTCCAAAATGGCGTTGACCTGCGTCATACGCAGCCAGGATAGCAGACGCAGGCTTGTATTTGCTTACGGCCACCAGGCGCGCGTCTGTAAACACGCCACCATTTTGTTGGCGCTGCTGCACTGCCGCTCTAACCTCGCTAAGGCTCTGCGAAACAGCAGACTTGCACTTGGCGCTCGGCGGCTCAACTGTGGACATGTGTGAAACCCTCGATTTAGAAGCGTCCCTGCGAGTGACGTGTAGAATTGCTACTATCGTTGATCTGACAGCTGCCGGTCCTCTACTTAGCCCTAAACTTGTGAGCAGTAGCATGCACACTGCTGCGATGTGCAGAATTTGTTCAAAATATACTAGTTACTGTAAGAGAGTAGATATACCAGTCAGTTCAGTTAGTTTAAATGCTTGTTATTTTGGTCATGTCGCAGCGTGTGCCGGCGTGACTAAATAGATCCTTAACCTTTAAACTCGTAGCATATTTGCGTCGGATATGGGCTGAGTGGTGGAGGAATGTGCGCGAAATACAACACTCTTTTGCCATGTCTAGGCCGACAGCATGAAGGTTTATTATATGCGACTGAAATGGAATGGACTGTAGCAACATGAGGCACATACCACGCTTGGCTCGAGATAGCATTGCGGGCTGATGTAATATTGTGTTAGCCCGGACACCACAAGATCCCTTGTGTAGCCATAATTGCATGCCGCAAACAAATGAACCTGATGACATACAGTTCTGTGACTGCTGAGTACTGGCTAATGCTAAAACACTACGTATAGAATATATCTTTTGAACTTTTTTTAGATTCTTCCCGAACAATAACGCAAACAAATAGCTGTCATGACCACTACAGAGCTTGCTGTCGACGCACATGTGCGGTACTTTAGACACTGCTTAAATATGCTTCCGGCGGAGACCGCATCGCTGGATGCCACACGCATGACCATTGCGCAGCTGTCTCTTGTAGGGCTAGCCGCACTGGGTCGGCTGGAGGAGAGCATGCCGGCAAAGCAGCGAGAGGATATGATTGAGTGGATCTACGAACAGCAAATACTTAAAGGCAGTGTTGAGTACCGCGGGTTCCGCGGTGGGAGTTTGTTTGGTCCACACGAGACCTGTAACTATCCAGCAGCAAACTGCGGGAACGTAGCAGCAACATATTCAGCGTTATGTGCGCTGCTTCTGTTGGGCGATGACCTGGCCCGTGTGGATCGAGCGGCGACGATAGCGGGTATTGGGCGACTGCAGCAGGAGTCAGGGACGTTTGCACCGCATCCTGGCACCACTGAGCGCGACCCGCGCTTTATCTATTGCGCATGTGCAATCTCGGCAATTCTGGATGATTGGAGCGGCGTAGACATCGAAGCGGCCACAAAGTACATTCTAAGCTGCTGCAGTTATGATGGTGGAATATCGCAGGTACCTTTCCAAGAGTCGCATGGTGGACTCCTGTATTGTTGTGTGGCCAGCCTGGCGCTGATGGGCCGGCTGGATTCGCTGCCTGACCGCCATCGCACACTGCAGTGGGCGCTGTTTCGCCAATGTGGCGGCTACCAAGGTCGCATAAACAAGACAGCTGACGTGTGCTACTCATTCTGGGTTGGAGCATCTGTGGAGCTGCTTGGTGGTCGGAATCTGGTAGACGTATCGGCGCTTGCGAGCTTCATTCGGAGTTGCGAGACCGACATTGGCGGTCTGTCAAAGTGGCCTGGCTACCGCCCTGATCCGCTGCACTCAGCACTGGGAATCGTGGGCTTTTCCCTCTGTCGCCCTGACGCGCTTCCGCAAATGTCGCCTGAGTTGCTTCTTCCCAAGACTGTGGTCGAGCGGCTGCTGCGTTTGGGCTTCCGCCGCAGCCACAAGCTGTGCGCAGATGCGTGACATCACCATCTACATGCACTAAATCTGAGCAAGCCATGTGCAGAGCTCCCTTTTCCTTGGCACAAGCACACAACCTTTCTGTCCGCATCTTTCCAGAGCTTCTCTTCTACTTTCCGGTTTTCCAAAGTGTCCCTGGTTTTGGCATATTCCAACCATATAAAAATTGCAGAAGATGCTTTCCCACCTGAGCAGGAAACAGATCCTCACCTTCACTTTCCTTGCGTTTTTGCTCATTTCTGCCGTTCTATACATTCCTCAACGAAGCAAACACAGCACACCACCACTCATGCCGCGAGCACGCAAAGTGGGATACTTTACAGCCTGGTCAATATACGACCGCGGCTTTGTCCCTGCCGACGTGGCTGTCGAGCGTCTGACACACATAAACTACAGTTTTGCCAAGCTCGAGAGTAACACAATAGCTCTTGGTGACCCGTGGGCCGACGTCGAGAAGCCGTACCCCAATACCACATACGATGCAGACGACCTAAAGGGCAACATTGGCGAATTCAACAACGAACGCAGCCCGGTGCGTCTTCGCAACCCGCAGCTACGCACGATGATCTCTGTTGGCGGATGGACGTGGTCGGGCGGCTTCTCCTCTATGGCATCCTCTGCGCATTCTCGCGCCGAGTTTGTGCGCTCAGTTGGCGATTTTCTCCAGCGCTACCGTTTTGATGGCATCGACATTGACTGGGAGCACCCCGTTGAAGGCGGTATGGACGGCAATCCACATTCACCTGACGACGCACGTAACTATCTTATTCTGTTGCGTGAGCTACGCCAGTACCTTGACCATGAATGCCCGCCTCCGCGCTTTGGCCGCTACGAAATCTCCATTGCAACGTCTGCTGCACCCTCCGTCTATCGCCACCTTGATATAGGAGCCATTGCATATGTAGTCGACCACATCAATATTATGACATACGACTACGCTGGCTCGTGGTCGCAGTCCGCTGGTCACCATCAGAACCTCTTCAAGGCTGCTGCTGGCGATCAGGGCATTAACAGCCATGGAACTGTGTCTGAGTACATACACCGCGGTGCTCCTCCTCACAAGCTTGTGCTCGGCGTCGGCTTTTATGGTCGCGGCTTCAGCAACGTCCAAGCTCGCCACAGCACCATTCCCACTCTTCCTGGGCTAGGCTGCTCGTTCTCTGGCGTGCCCAAGGGAACGTGGGAACCTGGCTCGTTTGATTACAAAGACCTGCGCGCCAACTACTTGGGCCACGGCGCGAACTACACAATTCATTGGGATGATACTGCAAAAGCCCCTATTCTGTTTAATCCGCACGAGCAAGTACTGATTTCATTTGACGACGCTGTGGCTGTTAGCTGGAAGGCTGACTATGTCCTGAAGCGCGGCTTGGGCGGAATCATGATCTGGGAGCTATCACAAGACTACCAACATGAGCTATTGACTAAGATTTGCGATTATTTGGGGTGACCTCATCTGTTAAAGAGCGCGTTTTATGCTCCGTTGCCTGTGTTTATTTGACAGCTGATGCGCTTGCTCAAGATCTTAGCACATCTTGTTGTATTGAAAGGGTGGATTAATGGTTTGCGCACGCCCAAATTTCCATAAGCAACGCGGTGGACACCAACCCAAATGCAATATCGCAACCCCAGCGTCGGCCGTGGTGTCCGACTCGCATCTAAACATCTCAGCTACATTCATTTTCTTCGTATATTAGTTACAACTTTGTTTGCCAAAATGACCCGTGGAAACCAGCGTGATTTAGCTCGCCAGCGCAACCAGAAAAAACAGGACAAACATAGCAAAGGCAAGTCTGAAGACGGTGCCTCGCTTGTAAAAAGAAGGGAGAATGATGCCGAGATTATGCGTCAGAAGCAGCTCAAGGCCAAAGAAAAGGAGGCCGCGAATAAGTAAAGTAGTCGTGCATCTCACTTGTGCTCGTCCAACGGGGTTTGCGCCCCAGGTTCATGCGACGGACCCTCGGCGACCGATTCAGCGGTTTCCGGGAGTGCATTGGCGCTACTGTGTCTGATATCCGTTCGGAACGCCTACATTACCACCACCATTGAAAACAACCCCATGCTGGGCTCCAATTAATAGCATTCGTAGTGTTGTTAGCTTTTTATGTTTACATAACATATCACAATAGCGTATGTTTGTCTTTTTTCTCTTACCTGGTAGCATGCAGAGTAGTATCCGACATAGTACCACGCCATGTTGAGCTGGTGAAGCGCGTCCTCCTCTGATTGCGGAGCTTCGAGGTGCGCAGCCCATTCTGCTATACTCGGAGGAGGCTGTTGGTTATTTGTTTCTGTTTCTAACTCTGTCCCGGACGCGCGCCTGCGTTTCCGGCTGGATTTAGTTGGCGAGTCGCCTGTTGTTAAGCTCCAAGCCCCAATCCTGCTTTCAAGCTTGTGCGCACCAGAAATGTACTCCTCGTCGTTCATTATGCCTTTATGAAATTCGCGATAGTCCTTAATAGTGCTATCCCAAGCATGGATAAGATCAGAATCGTCCCAGGCTTCTGGATTCCCAACCGCACTCTCCATGGTGCCATCATCATCTATCTCATCGTCACTGGAATCGCCAGTGCCCATGCTATTATTAGAGTCAACAAGGTGTTGCTGAGGCTCGCCAATGTTTTCAGATGCCTCTGTTTCATCATCAAACAGGTCGTCATACGAGACTATCTGTCGCGGTGCCGCCATTGTGTGTGTATGTGTCTAACGTCTGCAGTTAAGACTGATATGCGGTAGAGGTTGATGGGTTATTGATACGGACGTACGCCGCTTAAATGCCAGATCTGCAGTTTCCTACTGTACTGTAGCTGCTGCTGCTTCCTAAGCACATTGCATGCACCAGATACAGACGCGCCATTTGATATTGTGGGCCTGTGCATCGTTTGCTGTGTCCAGCCGCAGGTGGAGATCATTATGTGTTAATCGTGTGGTGATCGAATTCACAGGAATCTTGGCCTGTTGGTGCTGGGGCAGGTGCTAACTGGCTTTCTTCTTCTTTTGGCGTACACGAAGCTCGCATTTCTAAATTTCTCAGCTCTGCTGGCGCATTTTTAAATATGGGGAAATTATCGAAGGACAAGCGCGATGTATACTACCGACTAGCCAAGGAGCAAGGCTGGCGTGCTCGCAGTGCATTCAAGTTGCTACAGGTCAACGAGGAGTTCAATATATTTGAAGGTATGCACCGAAAGCGTTGTGCTAACAGTGTCAGCTCATCAGAGGAGGGGGTTATAGATAGGCTAACTCAATGTTCTACTTATGTCTGCATTTCTACAAAAAGTTAGGCGTCACACGAGCAGTGGATTTGTGCGCAGCGCCTGGAAGCTGGTCACAGGTTCTTAGCAAGGAGCTTAGTAAGAATAGCAGCGAAGAGACACAGGTTGTAGCAGTGGATCTACAGGCAATGGCTCCGCTACCTGGAGTGACACAGATCCAGGGCGACATTACAAAGTTGACAACAGCAAAGCAGATCATCTCGCACTTTGATGGTGCTCAGGCAGATCTTGTGGTCAGCGACGGTGCCCCCGATGTGACAGGGCTACACGATTTAGACGAGTACATACAGGCGCAGCTTATTTTAGCTGCTCTTAATATCACAACACACGTCCTGCGTCCAGGTGGCACATTTGTGGCAAAGATCTTCCGAGGTAAGGACGTAACATTGCTTTATGCACAGCTTAAGACGTTCTTCAGTACAGTCCACATCGCCAAGCCTCGGTCTTCGCGAAACTCGAGCATTGAAGCGTTTGTTGTGTGCATGGACTACAATCCGCCAGCAGACTATGTGCCTAATATGGCCAACCCGCTGATGGATGTTCCATATGATGCGTCTAACCCAATTGTCGGTAGCAACCGCTTTATCGTTCCATTTGTTGCCTGCGGCGATCTGCGCGGGTTTGACGCAGACATGACATATCCGCTGGAAATTGAGGACGTCGGGCCCTACCAACAGCACGAACCGACACAGACGCCCATCTGTCCTCCCTACAAGCGAGCGCTCGAGCTCAAGCGCTCAAATTTCTTTAACAACACACTGTGAACGACAGACGCTTCTTCTTTCAGCACAGAAAAATACATCAATTTCATTTGACAAGTGTGTTTTTATTGTGAGGGGTCCAATACATCTAGAAACCCGTCAGCAAACCCGTTATCTAGAAGCTCATCGTCATCAGGTAGATCGTCTTTGCTACTAATCTTGTCGGAAAAGTCATTGCTTACACTGCCATCTCTATTCGCTATCTGGCGAGCTGTCTCTAGAAAAGAGCTGTGTGGATTTGCTAGCAGTCCTGCTTGTGTATTGTCAACAGACTCTTCGACCCCGTCTGGTTGATCTGCGCTCTCCTTACGGTTCACAGGAGCGCGCGTAGGGGTACCAACAGAAGCCTGGGTGGCAGATAGGACGATTGGGTTTTCATGAGTGCCAGCACCCTTTGATGTGAATATTTGCTCAATCGAAGCGGCAGTAATTACAAGAAACGGCTGCGTGCCCGGGCCCTTCACAGCAACTACATCTTTAAGAATGATGGATGATCCAGCTGCCAAAAAGTGAATAAACCGTTTGATGACGGGTTTGTGGATGGACGCTCGCATCTCGCCAGTAGGATCAACAATAACCACGCTGGCATCTGTGTCCGAGCTACCCAGATCTCGCAGCTGAACCAGCATAATGTGAATCCGCTGAGTGCGTAAAAGTTCTAGCACCCTACGGATGGGCCATTTGGCCGCTTCAACTGTGCGTGTTATTGTCTTTGCAGTTGAGGGATTGTAGGTTGGCATCTCCAGATGATCGAGCATAGCAGCCCATGTACCGCCCTCAAAGTCCACACTGCTGGACTGCTCGTGCTCTGCGCGCCGCGACAGTGGTGTCTTAAAAGGGGATACAGGCTTTTGCGTCAGTGCCACGCTGGTACTGGTTTCTTCAAGAAGCCCTGCTGGGCCTGGAATTGTCTGTTTTTTGCGGGAAAGCAACGGTGCACGGCGTCCTCCGTTGCCAACAACTGTTGTTGTGATGGTTTTTGATTGGGCAGCAGCCCTGTTGCCGACGCGACCATCTGGGGTGCGTGCAATTACAGGCATATCATTTTGTGACAGTGCGCTGCTCTGACGTGATGGTCCTGCTGGTGATGAGTCCACATTCCTTCGTTGTGAGGGAGTTGTACCAAGGCCAGTAGGCGTCGAGTTGTATCTAAATCGAGATAGTTTGTCTTGTGTGGACACAGAAGTAGAATCTGGCCTAGTATCGATTTCTGTGATATTTGTTTGTAGAGTCGGTTGTGGTTGCCTAATATCACTAGTGGTGTTTGGAGATCGTGGTGTAGTCATTGTCGGACAATTGGCAGTGTTGTTTATTCGTATCATAGTTGGTGTCTCATATGATTGTGGCAATGGTGGCTCCGCATCAAAAGCTTTGTCGTCAACCAGCAGGTCATCAAATAGGTCAGGGTCGCCAAGATCGATATCCAAGTCATCCATATCGCCTGCAGGTGGCTGCGGAGAATGTGTTTTGGTGTGGTTATCCGCAGCCACAGCCAAGCGCTTTGGTTGCGACTGCACAGACTGTTTGGCTTCGCGCAGCTTGTTCAGCGCATCCTGCAGCGACGAAAACATTGCCAGTCAAAATATATAAATAAAATATTTGTATAGCTAACAAGCAAACCTATACGTTGAAAAAAGTTAAGGCTGTTTTTGATCAAGAAGGTTGGTTTAATAAGCCCTATATTGGAGACAACGTGATATGGGCAGGGCTTTTTTTTAACCAGTTGCGTATCAAATTCTGTTGCAGCTCAACTAGTGTAGATTCGTTACATGCACCAATATAAGGTGAAGTTCCTATAGCGCCCTTGCGTAGTATAAAGTCCCAAGTATTCTTCGTAGAAATAGAAGATATGCTCTTGCAGCAACTCCTCTTTATCGACGGCAGCACGTGTAAATACACCTTTCAATCCATCTGCATCATGTAGTATAACATCCAGTATAACTATTATAATACCAAACAAAATCAGCTGGCATTGACAAAATCTAAAAGATAAATAAAAAACAGTCTAGGACAAAAGTAGGATCATGATAGCAATACAGCGTTAAGTGGTCATAGCGAACCGTGCTCGCAAGCGCGCAATAGTGTCTTCAATGGCCAGAAGCATGGTGTATGAAGACAAGACAATATCGCGCAGCCAAAAACTAAGCCAGTTGAGAGCCAGGCTAGCCGATCGTATGGTGGCCTGTGGTATGCTGGCGTGGGTTGGACGATGGGAGATGTCTGCAGCGCGTGCATCGCGGATAGTCATAAGACAGTAGTGACTAAGACGTAGCCATGTGCGGAGCTGTGCATGACGCTGAACAAGGAGTGGTTGGTCAGAAAATAACCGCCGGTCAACCATGCGCAGTAGATCATTTGTCTTTAGCACCAACAGCAGTACAGGCGGAACCGAGGACAACACCTCGGTGATTTGACGTACAAGATCGGGATCCTGTTCTCTCATCGAAGTAACGCTAATTTTCGCTGGACCAGCAGTGCGTGAGAGGGCCTTTGACTCAATTGTAGACCAGTTCTGGCCGGTAAGAATAATAGAGAAAAGGCGGTAGAGATCGGTACCAGACAGTTGACGTGACCAGTAGCGTATCTGGTCCTGGTCGCCCTTCATCAAGGCATGCCACATCTCAGCATACTCATACCGGAAGCGTGATGGCAGATTGCGGTATAGTCCATGGTCCAGCAGTACCAAGTCAAAGTTGTATCCATGGGAAGTGTTTCCAGCCGTACGTGGGCGCACAAACAAGTTTCCTGGATGCGGGTCGCAGTGGAGAAAGCCGTGGACGTAGGTCATTTCAGCAAAAGCGTGGCTAATTGCACGCGAAACCTGAGCCGGATCAATGCCATGCTGGCGGAGATAAGCCAGGTCATCACAGCGACGACCGTGTACATACTCCATGATCAGCACACGCTCGGTTGCGCGGATCATCTTGGGCACAGCAAGTGGGATATCCGGGCGTGCAGAAAAATTCCACACGACTTGCTCAGCATTGACTTTGTCATTACGAAAGTCGAGCTCGCGCGGCAGACTGCCCTTCATTTCAGCGCTTAGCCACATAAACTTAAAGTCTGGGAACACGCTGTGAATAAATTCGAACATCACCGAAACTGTCGCAATGTCAATATCGCTATACTTGCGAACCGTAGGATGCTGCACTTTGACTGCCACCTCTTCTCCTGTATTGCGAAGCACAGCATAGTGTACCTGTGCTAGTGATGCCACTCCAATAGGTTCCAAGTCAAATGAAGTGAACAGCTGCTCGATCGGCTGTCCCAAATCCGCCTCGATTACTGCATTGACTTCCTCAAACGGGCTGGCTGTGTTCTGATCTTGCAGCACCTGCATTGTTGTGCACCACTCAGCCGGCAGCACATGCTGCATTGCGCTAATATGCTGTCCCAACTTTATGTACACGCCGCCATTCTTCATCAACGCTCGCTTCATTTTCTCAGCTGCACGCAAGTGAACTGCTGATCGGGTAGCCAGAACTTGTCTCCGCTCGCCCTCATCACAATCCGGGCCTGGTAGTTCTGGAAAGTTGCGGTAGTAATCCCATGCGACCTGCCATGTCACTTTGGCGGCAACCGAGCAACGGTATATGCTGGCTGCAATAAGATACGCCGTATCGTAGTGGTAAGTCACATATCCACACACACCAAGGGTGATGCCGCCAACTAATGCTACTCGCTGCCATCGCCGTGCCTTCCACGGGTAACGTGCCGTTGACGAGTAATAGCGCCGACTACCGCAGGGCCAAAGCATGTGCTGCTGCTGCCATCGTTGGGTTAAGCGCAGTGGGCGCAGTGCCTGTGCCGCACAAAGCCCTTTGGTTAGCATGCTCCTCTTTAAGATCAGACGTTTTTCGATAAGAACAAGATGTATAAAACATTAATTGACATTTTCCACATACTGGCTTTATTAAGATAAAAAAATTGCTTTATTAAACCCCTCAATGGGAACGGCAAAATATGGGCGGGGTCGTTTCTATCTCTCTCTCTCTCTCTCTCTCTTTCTCTGGCTTCATTAGCGTGTCTACACAGGATGTGTGGTTGTCCCTGACCTAAAAAACTATATGTTAAGCAGTCTTCTTCTAAGCTTAAAGTAGTTGTGACTAATCCGAATGTTTTTGTTGTGATGTCTGCGCTTTGGGTTGCTTGGTAGGTTTCTGCGGCTGCTTGGCAGAGGTCACAGCATTATCACGCCGAAAACGCTTAGAAATTCCCCTCAAGCAGGCTAAATAGAATTTGCCGAAAGTTTAAAATAGCAGCAACATCAGGATTTCAATGCCTCAGATTGAAATACGGATTGAGAAAGGATTAGTGAAAGCAACAGTGACAGGTTTTCGTCACACTTTGGACTCAAAACACTTCTCGTTCATACAGTAGAGAAGACCGTGGCAGATTACCACTTTCTTAATAACCTGTTCTGTCTTAAAATAGCTTTTAGCCTTAAAACACATCCAAAATTTCCAGACAATGTTATAGATAAACTCTCTTTTAAAGGTATTCCATTTAATATTATAACCCCTGTAAGATTGTAATGACAAACTATCCCAACATGGGACAGAGCCAACATGTTATAAGCTCTTCTGAAATTTTAAAGTATATAATATTTTATGGTCTATCGGCCGAAAATTTCAATAAAAATATAATTGTAAGAAACCCCCTGGCACTTCCAAACTAACGTATTTCTTAATCAAATTGCAGTGTGGTTAATACCGTTCTACTTTTCAATGATAACATTTCCGCCTGTTGCTTAAGGCAAGACATTATTGTTGAGAAAAATGTTTAGTCGTTTTACTAAGGTTAACGCTTGCTAAAAAATCTACAAATTTTTACAAGTTAGCAATTATCACCTATATAATATATAATTAATGCTATTAAAAATACAATACTCGGATAGACAGCACTAAATATGTTTTATTTATTTTAAAGAGTTCAATTGCCAATCATTCAACAAAAGATATTGCCATTAAAAAGGACTCAGTTTTTGCTTTTTACTCAACCGAGCCCAGAATTTACTTTTTTGATATATGCATCACACAAAATCCCTTGTTTACCAAATTTAATTTGGTTCAAACGAACAGACATACAGGAAATGTAATTTTATAGGACACATTTGCGGAGAAGCCACTGGCTGTTAGGAGGACCCAAAAAGTTACAATCTGTAAACCCCCCCGTGCTAGTCATGAAACTGCTACAGAAAGTCTACTAATCAGTAAATGTCTTTGATTGCATTACTTAAACTATTACACTTCTTTTGACAAGAAGATAAGCAAACTGGTCACGCAGAATATTAAAAATCATAAAGGATACTGGTAATGTTGCAAATTTTCTTCTATATTGCAACATCGCTTTTAAACAGGATGTTGTATTATTATTTTGCCGGTCA
>JANBTM010000057.1:0-42156 GCA_027578695.1 Coemansia sp. RSA 1365 | reverse complement strand
ATATATATATATATATATATATATATATATATATAAATCAGGTACATGCAAAGCTGATCAGATATAATTCTTACCAGAAAGTACATTCTTTGCATAAAATGGATCCCAGAGGCAACTTGAAATAAAGTTCAATAAGCTGTGTGAATAATATGGAATAGATGTATGTGAGTCTGGTGCACCACATTTTAGTCCAAGACGATCAAACATGCATCGGACGAATTGCTGTGGTGATGCAATATTTGAAAAATACTTGTTAGCTGTAATAAAATTCGCAATAGCGCCAAGGCTAAATACGTGCAAAACCATGATTCCGTCCGCCTCCAGTTCATAAGCAAGACTTTGTGAGAAAGTTTTGACAAAACCCTTTGTACCTGCATAAACAGATAAAAATGGTAGCGAGCGCATAGCCGCAAACGAGCCTAAGTTAATGATTAAACCATTTTTTCTTTGCTGCATCTGTGGCACAACTATGCGTGTGAGATTCATCATTGCGCCGATATTTGCTTGAACTATACCATTGCAAAGCTCACCGTCTTCTTTATCAAAAAAAACGGGCGCCGAGTGGCAGGTGTCAATGTTATTTACTACTGTAATAATAAAGGTGTATGCAATAGATTGCCTTTAGTAATGTAGCTACAAACATATCTGAAATACTTGATGTTACACAAAAAAGAATGCGAATTACTGCAAACAAGAAACTTACCTAGCACACTTATATTTTTATTTTGAACAATACGATGGATGTGTTGCCAGTGAGACTTTGTGCAGCATTTAAAGTCAACTGCGTACACTTCCGCTTTTATTCCTTTGGTTTCTAACAAATACAAAATAAGAATATCCAAAAACAATTAGCTAAAAATATTCTGCTGAATTGGCTGTTTGAATGTAATATGCATCATAGAATTATGCTTACCAATCTCTTTCCTAGAAAACTCAAGTTTAGACATCTCCTGCGACAAAAGTAATAAATTAAATCCCTCGTCAGCTAGCTGAAATGCAATCTCTTTACCAACTTTGTCAGTACATCCAGCAATAACTACATATTAATGTTTATCTTTAGAAATATACATTAGCAGTAGTTAAATAATATTCGCAGGGTTACAATTGTCATTAAAATGTGTATAAAAATATATGTGGTTTTGCATACCTGCCCAGTATCCTTTATTAGCGCCGTATTTGTTAAGCTACAAAAGCACTGTAAATTATATAGCATCTGCTGTGAACAGGTAGTATTAAGCTGTGTATTTATAGTTATTATTAAACTAAGAGTATGTTTATGACATTGCGACAAAAGATAGAAATAAGTTATTATTACTTACCGATACTGGCTCGCGTACAAACAGATCCATCAGCAAATCAACAGCACTTATTATGTAGTAGAGGGCTGCCACAGAGCCAAAAAGCATCATTATAACCCAGAGACCGCTATATATATATATTTTTTTTAAAATTAATCAAATTATAATAGTTAGCAAGCATAACCAAAAATAAAGCATTTTGGTCGTAGGCTTTTGTGTTACAAAAACAAATATTATTTAAGAACAAACAAAGTACTTACTTAAAGTACTGGTACATGTAATATTCGTCATCAGCAACATCTAAATCCGACAACCCCATTATGTGTATTTGATAACAAGTGCGCGTTTAAATTTTAGATATGTGATAAAAAGTTTTGCTTGTAATATATCAAAAAATGAAGAGCAAAAAACCTTATTAAAATATATAACACTAATTGCACTTGTTCGTGCGTAGTGCCAATTACCTTTTTATATACTACTGCGCGAAGTATAGAAGGTATTACTATTATTAACAGGGGAGGCTTAAGTTTTGAGGCGTTACAGTTTTTTTATCGACTACTGTTGATTGATACTGTTAAAACCCCATTGGAGCATCATGAAGATGGCACTTGTGTCAGTTGAGGTACTTTTTTGTGGCGAGTGACGTTGCGTTTTACAATACAGAAAACACAGTTTTTTTATTATTTTATTGACATTTTTGTTTAAAGAATACTGTTTGCGCGGGAAAATAAAAGAATACCTAAGAGATACAGCATAATATTATTAGATTTGTATAGACGCATAGTGAGCAGATCTATATAGTAGTTAATTCCGATATTGACATGTCAATAAAATGTAACAAATGCAACTTATCTGATATTGTATTTATCTCTGAAAAGGCAAGTGTAGTTTGGTGTGAACTTGTTTAAAAAAATTGCATTTGTCTGGTCACTCTGTTCGGAATTTGCTTTGCAATCGGCGTTAGAGAACCCGTAAATATCACAGTTGAGTTCTAGTTAACATACTGTAATAGAAATGCCAAGTGCTTTTTGTTTAACTTGACTGGTTACTTCTTGCAAAGCCATTGTTCAAACTCAAGCAAACGCATTTGAATATTGTCTCTGTATCCTTTGACATAGTTCTGCGCTGTTCTAATGCTTATTTTAGCAACTAATGTTATTTTTTTTTGTTGTTTTGTTTTTTTCATGACTTGGTCAAATAGATTCTCAATATGCTGTAAAGTGTATTTTCTGTATGGCCCTCTAGATTTATACTTATTGTGTTTTTAGTATTTTTTAGTTACTTTTCTGTGGGTGTTTTTTTTTGGCATACCAGCATCCAGCAATGTTCATATGCATATAAAAATAGTTTCTTTATATAAGCAGTTGAATTTAATATAAACTATTTAAATGGCATCTCGCAATTAATATTTTGACAATTGGATGTGTGTGAATAGATTATATGCTAGTAAATGTGTTCTGGTTAGTTGTTTATCTATTTTTTGTGTTTTTATAAAAACTACATGTAAACTATAGCATCTATTTATATTTATTTAGAGAGGAGTATTTAGAATGCTTTTATTGCATGATGCTCAGTTTGTGCTTATCAGGTATCATGTCTTGAGAATAAAAAAACTGCCACTCGACGTATTCAGCTGCCATTTGCTAGATTTGCATAAGAAAAACATATACATTACAGTTTCACTGGTGTTAGTGCTTCATGGGTTGTTCCAGTTTCTAATAGCTCTCTGGCATCCACAGCCACTACTACTCATGTCTTGCGACGTGGATAGTCCTGTAGGCTGCCTTCTATTTTACTGCCGGAGGCGCAAAGACAACAGTTAAGATTTATGATACTGAGCCACCCACGTCTCGGATATTGGTTGTAATACCAGGCTTAACGCAGCTCTACAAAACCACTAACTGCCAGTATGGATGCAAAAAAGCACGTGACACACCACAGCTTTTGTGCTTTGCGTCGCTTCTAGCGACTGACATGCGCGTGTTGTAATGATGCAGGTGATTTGTAGCGTTTTTTTTTTTTTTTTTTTTTTTAAAAAAAAAAACCTATTAGCGCATCAAGTGAGTGGTGTTTGCAATAATCGAGATGATTTGTTGGCAGCAAGCAGTCTTGTGTTTTGCGTCAAGAATAACAGAGAGAGAGTGCGATTGGCGTGTGTAGTTGGCGGGTACAGTTTATGTCAGCAGACAAGAAGAAAGAACCAAGAAACAGATCAACAAGACATTAGTATTAGTTTTGAGTAGACACATAGCATAGATGGTTTTAGCAACGACATAGCAATACATGCAACTTACCTTTTTTTCCTGTTAAAAGGGTGTTGGTTGCCCTCTGTTTATTAGTCTGCACCACAAAAAACCAATGCCAACTACACTGCCATTGCCACTTCTGCCCATGTACAAACGATGCCCTGCCCACAACTCAAACACACTTTCCGAATGGCGCAAACCTGCCATACCAAATGACGCCAGAATAATTATTCTAAACGCTAATATTTTTGCAAAATACAGTATTCGGCAGAGAAGTGGTGTGCGTCAAGTTTCACTTCTCTTGTTTTCTTGTCTTTTCAAGAAGCAGTTTTCTTTTCCTGTTAGGTCCATTTTTTTAAAATCCCACCTTCTTACTTCTATTTTCTCCTCAGTCTAGCGCGTTGGTATTTTTATGTGTTTCTAAATAAGTGTACATGTGCGTGAATGGATTCGAGTTGGGCACACGGCCAAACGCTTGACCTGAACAACGATACGGACGAGAAATGTTCTGTACTTGAAGTACAGATATTCAGCATTGACAGCCACGTTGCACCGCCCACGTCTGCGGATCGCGCGCTCAACAGCCCGTTTAACATATTTGAAGAGCCGCTAAAATATGTGCCTGTCATTCGAATATTTGGCGCTACTAGGGGCGACCAGCGGGTATGTTTGCATGTCCATCAGGCGTGGCCTTATATATGTGTGCGGTACATTGGAAAGAGTGAAATGCGCGCGGTTCGAGAGTTTGGTTATCAGCTAGGGCGCAGTCTGAACCATGCTCTTAATTTGACACTGAACAACAGCGAGGAGGCTGTTTACATCGCAGCAGTGTCTCCAGTAAAGGGTACGCCATTCTATGGATACACTGTTGGTTATCACCCGTTCTT
The DNA here is from genome assembly GCA_027578695.1 of Coemansia sp. RSA 1365. Taxonomy (NCBI): domain Eukaryota; kingdom Fungi; phylum Kickxellomycota; class Kickxellomycetes; order Kickxellales; family Kickxellaceae; genus Coemansia; species Coemansia sp. RSA 1365. Next base: position 37,725 of record JANBTM010000057.1, on the reverse strand, counting down.
GAAAATACAGTTTACCAATCCTAGCGTCATGACCCGTGCTAGCAGCCTGTTGACTTCGGGTGCAGTGATGGGCCAGAGGTTTGAAGTGTTTGAGGCACATTTATCTTACGTGTTACAGTTCCTTGTAAACAACAATCTATATGGCAATGGATGGATCCGCTTGGATAATGTACGTTATAGATCGCCACTGCCAGAAGATGCTTCTGTCGGCACAGCTAGTAACACTGGGCTAATAACAAATAACAGTGTTCCGCCAAAGCACCGATGGATACCTTCGGGTGTGCCAAGCTACCTAGTGAGCCCATCGCCCCCAGAACGCACAAGCTATTGTGAACTTGAAGCCGATACAACAGTAGCGAATATTATAAACCGACGGCAAATATGCGAACGACGCATTCATCATAACGTTTGTGAGGCTGAGACAAGTGCAAATACAGGACGACTGGTGCATTCGCTTGGTGTAATATGGGCAGACGAAAACCGCAGGCGAATTGAATGCGGGATGGAAGAGCTATTTCCTGCAGAAGGGCATACTCAAGATGAGGCAAACGGAAGCGACAACATACACGCACAACATGGACTGCAGTGGTCGAATCACTGGAAAATGCAGAGTTTGTTTGAAAGCGTTTTGGCAGATGACTGCGGGGAACAAGAGGGTTATCAGGGCGATTGGGATTTATCTAAATTAAGCGGCGGATCTTGGCTTGATGCTTGGCCTACGTGTCAAGAGGTGGATATGTACCATGATGGGCTGGAGCTTGATGGCATCATATGCAAATCCCATTTCTATAGCTGCGCGGGAGCATGTGCATCTCTGCAATGTGCCGATTTGTCACAAGGTTTGGAGCAATGTGCCAGCAAGAGCTGTTTTCAGAATCCTCGAGACGTATCAATAGATATGAAGTTGGTTTCCCAGAGCATACCGGGTCATGATAGCGATGAAGCCGGATATACAAGCGCTGCTTCCGATATTTCGAGCGACGCCGGCCACCCATTTGCCAGCGTACTTGGAAATTGTATATTTGATGAAGGCTGCATCAACGACTTGGGAGGTTTAGACGATATAGACAGCATATGGCTTGAGGGAGAGCTTTCGAAGGCCGAGGCAGTTGCGCAGTTAACAATTGGCGAACCGGAGAGTACGGCTAATATTCCACAGATGGATGGCAGCAAAGACAACCTGTATAACGGATCCAAATTCAGTGGTAACAAAACACATACTCGTGAGTGGCATTCACGAAGATCCAAGAAACGTGGACTGTTACCATTGAATCTTTTACCATCATGCGGTTCTATGTTTGCTGTGAATGCTGACCATGGAAGCTTGTCTACGTCATTACGATTGCCTGTGCAGTCACTATCACATGTGCACGATTCCAAGCCTAAGGAAAAAAGGTATACTGGTTCTATCCAAACCCTGCATCAGAGCATGGAACCAGCCAATCACTACAAATACCGCAGCAGTAGCCCATGCGGGGGCGAGCAAGCCGAGCAAAGTCACCTCAATATTTCTAACGCTATGCCGTCGAACGTTGCATTAAAAAAGTCAACTGGAAGACGGTTCCGATACAATAAAAATGACATATTTGTTGATATCCCCCACACCGCAGGTAGCGTCTGTAAGCAGCGAGGTACCATTTTAAAAGATGTTATCAATGATTCGCACGTAAAGACATGCGTAGAGTTGATGGCTAATGTTGAGGTTTGTTCATCAGCTCATCCGCAACATTCGATGGTCTCCCCTCATATGAGCGAATTTTTTACTTATTCACACTCTCCACCGAGTTCTGGATATTTGCTCAATACCTTAGCACACAACAAAGTACCCGAAGTTCTTATTTCCATGCCGTTTTTTTCCGATCCGTCAGATGTACCCAAACGGCAGCGGACGGAGTATAACGATAACGTCGCGACGCAGCTACGAACTATCCATGATCTGCCGTTGTTTGCTCCGATTTATATTAGCGGAAACAACAGTGATATATGTGTATTGGATGCAGAGGATGGGCGTTTAGCGTGCATGGAGAGGCGGCGGTTTATGTGGAGCCCAGCAGCCATTCCGGGACCTGCACTAGTATTCGGCGGGTTTGGCTTTATGAGTGCGAACTGGGGAAATGGCTGGTGGGTGTTTTCCCAGCGACCACCCAATCGACTGATGCTGCGAGCAAATGATACAGCCGCAAGAATAACCCAAATGCATATGAACACCCTAGTGACACCAGTACAACGACGGCAGCGCGATCAATCAGATCTGAAGTGGAACTCTGTGTTAGGCAAACTATCTCAGTGCCCAGCATCACTTTCTTCGGTTAATATGTCTAAAGCTACATCTCCACTTCCAGAATCGCCGATTAGGAAGCGGCCAAGGCGCCCGGACGAGCCATTTATGAGCCACGGAGTTCCTATGATCCGGATGGCTCTGGAACTACTGACGACGTGTGGTCAGGACTTGTTACCGGATCCTCGATTGGATAGGATAATACTTGTCGTTGCATGCATTGCTGCAAATGGTGTGTGGAAAGATGGCGGTGATACAGCCTCCACAATCGTGATCTGGACATGTGGTTCTGCTTCTAATCACTTTCGTCTAGGGCTCCCATCCTATATCAAACAGCGATCATGTGCTGACGAGCTGGAAATGTTTAAGGATCTTGTTGAATGCGTTCGCCAGAGCGACCCTGACATCATGTGTGGGTATGATATTCATAAGGGATCTTGGGGATATCTTCTTAAGCGCGCTGAAGCTGTGTATGGGCAAAGGCTTGACTTGGCTTTTTCGCGCCTCATATATACGCAGAAGCCGCATATAAGCCAAGCGGATACTATTCGCGCACAACATAGATGGAGTTATCACAAAAGTACTTCAATAAAGATTGGAGGCCGACATGTGCTGAATGTCTGGAGGCTTATGCGTAACGAGCTGAGTCTGACATCGTACACATTTGAGAAGGTTGCCAGCGAGCTGCTTGACGAACAGTCTCCTCATTATGCACCATCTTATCTTGCCACATGGTTTGTAAATGGATCGGCTGTTGCTCGAATCCGCGCAGTCCGTCATGTTCTCTATCGAGCGAGAACAGTACTCCGGATGCTGGACAAGTCAGATATTATCGAACGCGCAGTCAGCTTTGCAATGGTTATTGGTATTGACTTCCACTCTGTGCTTACACGAGGCTCTCAGCTTCGGGTTGAGTCACTCATGGCGCGCATTGCACATCCAGAGCTTTATATGTTGCCATCGCCGACAAAAGAACAGGTAGCGCAGCAGCGTGCTGCAGAGTGTCTTCCGCTGGTGATAGAGCCCCAGAGCCGGTACTACACTGATCCTGTTGTTGTCCTTGACTTTCAGAGCCTCTATCCGAGCATAATTATTGCTTATAACTACTGCTACTCGACTTGTCTTGGTAGTCTAGAGAACATTGCTACTCGTAGTACTGGTTTGCCTGCTTCTAGTTGTGGCACAAGTCGCCGTTTGGGATACACAGATTTGCCCATGACATCACATATGCTTAATATGCTTAAGGATTATATCACGATCTCACCCAATGGCCTAATGTTTGTGAAGCCGTCACTGCGCAAGGGACTGCTTGGTAAAATGCTTCAAGAGCTTATTGAGACTAGGGTGATGATTAAAGACGCTATGAAGCGCTGGTGTGCTGGCAACAAGCCTCTCCACCGAAAGCTTGACTCGTGGCAGCTCGGGTTGAAGCTTATCTCGAATGTTACCTATGGTTATGTCGGTGCCTCGTTTTCTGGACGCATGCCATGTGTGGAGATCGCCGATGCGATTGTGCAATCTGGAAGAGAGACGCTGGAAAACGCAATTCGGTTGATACACTCTAGACACGCAGAATGGGGCGCTAGGGTTGTCTACGGTGATACTGATTCATTGTTTCTTCATATGCAAGGGAAAAGCCGCCAGACCGCATTCCAAATTGGCCGCCAGATTGCTGCAGCCGTGACGGAGGTGAATCCAACACCGGTAAAGCTTAATTTTGAAAAGGTCTACCAGCCATGTGTGCTGTTGACCAAAAAGCGCTACATGGGTTGGATGTTTTCATCTGCAGAGCAAGTCGAGCCACTGCTGGATGCGAAGGGAATGGAGCTGGTTCGGCGTGATGGCTGTTTTGCAACGCAGCGAATCCTTGAGGGTACCATCAACACTCTGTTTGAGACTAACAATCTGTCGCTGATAAAAACCTATGTCCGAGACCAGGTTACTGCGATTATGCAGGGTATGGTACCACTGCAGGAGTTCATAATTGCAAAAGAGGCACGCATGCATAAATACTCTGGTCGTACACTACCAGCACATGCAAAGGTTGCAGCTGACGGCATGATGCATGATCCACAAGTAGAACCAGAGCACGGCGAAAGAGTGCCATATCTTGTGGTCAGTGGCAACAGCCGGTCTCGCCTTATTGACCAGGTTGTGTCGCCTAAAGCATTACTTGCTCGGCCTCACCTCCGGCTTAATTTTCAATACTATATTGATAAGCAGCTTGTCCCAGCATTAGACCGCATATTGAATCTGGTGGGTGTGGATGTTCGCGCCTGGGTTGCCGAGATGCCACGCCGCCTACGCAGCTCCATATATGAGGAGTTTCTTAGTGACCAGAGTGACAATGATGGGGGTGATGAAGCGGATTGCTTGCACAGCAGCTCCAACCAAGATTCTGAGTCTGAACAACAGGACTTGCCATCTCATGGCATTGTCTTCGACAAGCGGAGAGGACATTCGCGCACACTTGATCACTTTTATCACAAGAGGTGCTGTTTTTTATGCAGAAAACCCATTTCAGCCGTGCCTCCATCGCCTGATCGGGTTAATCTAGTAACGAGAACTGCGGGAGCAAATTCAGGACACTGGGCGTCGAGACTATGCAGCGACTGCTCTGTAGACAAATCCGCAGCAATGGCGAGGATTGGGCTGGTTCACATGAACATCTCCCACAGTCTGCGGAATGCACTTGACAAATGTATCAGATGCGTTGGTGGGCCTCGAGCCGAGGCATTACTGGCAGCTGAGCTGTGCGACTGCCTGGACTGCCCAATCATGTTTCAAAGGGTTGCACTGAGTCGCCGCTCTGCAGCGTGGACTCGACTAGCATGCAGCGTCAATGACGACTGAAGCCAGTGCTTTCCTTGCTTTGTAAAAGGGGCATTTTTTCAAATGAAGTATTATTCAACTGATCCTTGTAACTTTGTATACACGAATTGGCAATGGCCACTACCCTTGCAGCCCTGCACAGGCAGCGCAAACAAACACCCACCTCGATGCAAGAGAGAATACGTATGCAAAGCCTGTAACAAGAGTCCAATACATGTTGCGAGGCAAAACACAGAAACTAGCTAAATTCAGCACCTGCCATGTGGCCTGCGGGTTTTGTGGGCTGCCGTATTTTTTATTTTATTTTGCATCCTGTTGCTAGGAAAGTGGACACACAGTCGACATAATATCCAAGCGATGGACCTTCATCAGACGCTTCTGGGACACGATGGTTGTATTAACGCACTATGCTGGTCGAGCGATGGCAGATACTTGTTTTCGGGCTCTGATGATACGACAATATGCGTATGGCGTGCTGTTGGCCGCGGTACTCTTCTTTGCAGATTTAGGACAGGGTTTGGTGAACGGGTTTTTGATCTAAAGGTCATGCCAGCTCCAAATGATCACTTGCTTGTTGCATGTTCAATGGACACCACAGTCAAGATCTTTGATATCTATAGAGTCCTTGCTGAGGTGAATAGCGACGAGATTGTGTTTAACAATTTGCGCCAAACTGCAGATAGGGCGCTTGATGATGGCCGCTATTGTGCGCGCACGTTTTCCACGCACACAGGACCCGTGAAGCGCGCTGCTGTTATTCCAGACTCCCCATACGAGCTTCTTTCTTGTTCAGAAGATGGCACGGTACGTCACTTTGACATCCGCGAGCGCCCTTTGATGTTGCCTGCAGGTCAACAAAGGCATTCGAAAGAAGGTCGAATCGTTGCTGACTACTGCGACGTTGGCGCAGAGATTCATGCGTTAGATGTAAATATTTTCCATCCGGCGGTGTTTGCAGCTGGGGGCTCGCTGTCGTCGATCATGGTACATGACCGTCGTATGGCAAGCGCTGATTTGCTTGGCAATGAAATACGTCATGCTGGTAGCATAAACTGGGCTGGCGACAGATGTTTAGTGCGCCTCCGACGGGACAAAGCCGAGACCAAGAACAATGTGTTTGAAGTGACATCGGAAGAAATTGTCACAGGACTGCGCTTTTCGCGAGAGGAGCCGGATCTCGTAGTTGGCAGCTGGTGCTATGATCACATTTATCTATTTGATTTGAAGCGATCCGCTACATATACAAACGCTGTAAGCCCTATTATTGGTATTCGAGGAAAGGGCCGTGAGCGCGAATCGGTGAGTGATCTAGATACGTCGGCTTTAAAGCGCTTGCGGATGGATGCTGCTTCTTCGCAGCAAGCCATAGGCTGTTCAAGCACAACGGAGGCTGGATTGTTAGCGCGCACATTCGGCCGGGGTTTGTCACGTGGGGTCAGAATTTTGACTGAGGATGATGCACCATACATGTACACCACCACCAGCAGCAACAGTGATACGGATTCTGATGAGCCTAATGCGCAGGTTTCCAATATCACGGATAACTCTAGCAATTGTGACTCAATTAGCATATGCAGAATATGTGGAGGAGATATAAAGATGCGTGCTGCTGGCTTTTCGTCGCTGTTTGCAAAAGGCTGGAGCTGCTGCGACCGTTCTCTTGCAATGGGTAGTACAGAGCACATTCTGGTTTCCAAGTCATTTGAAACGTTTGCGGCAAATATGGCGGCGGGCGCATTGCAACAGGCTCTTGCATCATTGAACTTTGCACTTGGTAGTCTGGGCAACCTGAATGCTGGCGGTTCTGAGCGCCCGCATCATTGTGAACTGCGGCCATGGGAGGGCGCGCCCGCGTCAAAAGACGTCGAGCGGGTAATGGTTGCGTTGTCTGGAGATCCTGTGTTTGAACGTTTGCGGATCAAATCCTTGCTACACAATGATCGTGTATGTATATATGCGAGCATGTTTAGGCAGCGGTGGGTTAAGAGATTTAATGCATATCTAAGCAATGCCGATTTACTTGGATATAGTTTCGACTCTATGCGTGCAATTAGAAATGACATCGAGTCCCTCCGTAGTCTGCTTGATTCAGCTATGCGTGATAGCATTGCTGCGCTTGAACTCAACGAGCTCAATATACTTGCACATTACAACAGATTACTTGTAGCATGGGATAGTGCGCGGTTTGATGTGATGCAGCTGATTCTTGAGCTTATACCCCTCATTGGTCCCCGGGATGCCATACAATTTAATGGTACAAATGCTGAAAATGATCCCATGCGAATCCGACTGCGTGCGGAGTTTGGAGATGTGGTGCATCATATACAGGAGCTCGATCAAAAGATTAGTGCTCACCAGCGCACGGTGCACAATGAAACTCAGGCAATATACGAGCTGCAAAAGATCTTGTCGTCCGCGGCACAAGGCAAGGGTTTTAATGATGTAACTATGTTTCTTATCCACGTTAATGAGGGGTTCTTCGAGATGCCTTCAGAGTTGGCAGAAATTCTGGCCCACGATGCGTCACTGGTGCTGGATCTATTTGAAAGCAATAGTTGGCCCTATACAGCTGAGCCATTTGGAAGAACTAGTAATCTCAGCTATGCCTCGATATTGCAGGAGCTAATAATGCGGTGGAAGGTGCTTTCAATGGAATCGCATGACTGTGATGCAAATATGCGTGAATATGAGGATATGTTGTTGCCACTTTTTTGTAGACCTCTATTTTGCAATTGTTACGGAGCAACTATAGAGCCGCATGTGTACGTGTGGCATCGCCATCTGCATTGTAAAAATGGCAGCAATACAAATGTGTACGCCAGTCTACCAGAAACCATTGACTTTGAGCTGCCTGTATTTCCTTCTGATAACTTATACTACCCCGACCCTGATGATCAGCTGAGTTCGGCTATTATCATTGCCAGTTACAGTAAGGATGTCAGTCAGGAGCTGCCACAGCAGAACGAAATGAGCTCCGAACACCCTACTCTTCAGTCCGCTAATGCGGTTTCTGGATCACATGTCTCATTGGCTGATAATGTTATTGATGAAGGCACACCGCTGGCATTGCAGAATTCTCCCGAATGGCCTCGGAAGACATGCGAGTATATCCCCAGCACATGGAATAGCAGGGATTCGAGCTTCCCAAATGCGTGTAAGTCTGGTGTTTATGCTGAAGGTGATGCTCACTATCCGGTGCCCATTGTCACGCCATCTCGGCAGTACAAGGGTCACTGCAGCTTCCAGACTATAAAGGATGTGAATTTTGTTTTTGGCAATTACATTGCGTCGGGCTCAGACGATGGCTGTCTTTTTATTTGGGATTTGAAAACTATGGATATTGTGCAAATTATTCGTGGAGACAGCGAGATTGTAAACATTGTTGAAGGTCATCCGACGCTTCCTGTGATTGCTGTTTCGGGGCTTGATAGCGAAGTGCAGGTATTTCACCTTGAGCAGGGCGGCCCTACGCCAGCACACCGGCGAAAATACCCTGTGGTGCAACAAGCACAGATGGCGGCCGCAAATATTTGTGATCCTGCTGCTTATGATGCATGCTTTAGCATGGCATATACCTCAGATCCCTACTTGCAAGATCTGGAATACGCGCACCGTTCTCCATTGCCTGCTCATTTTGATTTGGGTGCATTTATCGAGACTATTACACGGCCATTTCCAGCTGTTAGCAAAACTAAGTTGGCACAAATTGAGCAAATAGTTTGTCATAACGAGGCCATGCGTGTTAACGGACTTTCACACTCCACGCTGACAAATCAGATACTGAGCAGACTCTTCTTTGATGACTCTGGAGGAACTGATGACTATGAGAGCAGTGACTACAGCAACAACAACTATAATGGCAGCAATAGTGACAGTAGTGATGATGCCAGCAGCATTGGAGATGAGAGTGAAGACGGAAGCACTGCCTCGGCTATTAGTGTTTTCATGTAATCTTGTACAGATGTAACGGAAATAAAGTTGCAAGAGAAGGTATATGCATGGCTTGTTCCTCACTTTTATCCTTCCTATATATATAACACATTTTGTTAGCTTTTATCCGAACGTCCAAACGTCTGATCATTCTTCTATGGACAGCACTAGGTAAAATGATTGAATTCAGGATGTTTTTTAAAATAACTATTAGCGCATCAAGTGAGCAAGGTCTGCGATAGTAGATCTAGTCTTTTGTTATTATAAAAAAACAGTATATTTCTTGTGTTTCTTAGGGATTTTTTTAACGTATACCGACACAACTGTACATGTCAACCATTCACACCAATCGTGGAAATTACCTTGACCAATGCAAATGTCATTTTCTTGATGTATCTAAAGTTTTTTAAACCGTATCTGTTCTGCTTATTTTCGAAGAACTGTGTCTAGATCGATCTTGGTCAGGCTTTCAGCTGTCGAGTAAATAGTTGCATTCCACTTGGCTTTGGCAAGCGGAATCGCATTGCTGGATAGACGTGCTGCAAAATGCCGGCATGCTTTTATTGCGCTAGGTTCTGTATCTTTCCATGTCGGTAGTGGCTACATTCAATAAAGTTTGAGTTCTATAACAATCAGTACATTGACTGGTAGCACTTGCACATATGCAAGGTCATACGTGTGTGCTCCATGTATTTTTGTAGAGTGCTGAAAACTATTGCAGATTTCTCACCTGATTCCCTTTAGTAACCACACGCTCTAGCTCGACAGAGGCCCGTTTTAGACGGTAGTCAGCAAGACGGGACTGTGCTGAAACATATGTAGTAAATGCGCATATGGCGCCAGAACCAAACACAAGCCCGGAGGTAAAAGTAGCTGCGAGATTGGCCATTTATCAATTTAAATTTACGCTGTGTTATATAAGGACGACTTTTCAGCAGAATGTAACAAAAAAAAAAAAAAGTCCTAAGAGTGGTGACGTTCTATAATAATTATTGCTGCGAAATTGAAGTCCCCAGTGTTTCTTGTACTTCTTGCGATGCACGATTATCTATGGGTTGATCAGCAGGGGCTACATCAGAACTAGAAAGAAATCGACAGCTGGAATTGCTAAAAAAAAACCGCTGCTACAGAATACAAAGATGTCTCCCGCCAACCAAATAGAGAGAAATCTGCGCTTGGTAACTCAGATAACAGCAAGTGGCTGGACTGAGTACGAGACGGAACGGACCGGCAGAGCAATTGACGGCATAGAGGAATCGGGATCGGGTGTTGTATAGTTGGCAACTTCGACTATCCCCATCGATGAAGCAAAAACAAAAGGCCAGTCGGAAAACTTTGTCTTAAAAATGACATGTTCCGACCCATGAACTTCATGCCATATCGAAGCTGATTCTGGGCGGGGTGGGATGCATACATCTTTGACTAGCATGCTAGCAAAATCAATAGCGCACTTGCGAACAGCTGTACTACAAGGCTCGTCTCGCCACCACACAAATACATCTGACCAAGTATCCAGTACCACCACACCGCCCATAGGTACCTTTAACAGTGCCGCTGCATTAACATATGTGCCTGTAGAAATAATAGTGGCTGGCGGAATGGCCTCCCAAAAGCCATACATTACCTTGCGGCGCTGAAGTGCTCGCTCAAAATTCATGTCATCACCAGCTCTGCTTAGCGGCGTAATTTGACTGTATATCGTAGACATCTCGCCTGGTAAAGAAACATGGCTGCCATGTTGGGCGGCATATAGCTGTGCAAAGAACTTTTTGCGTGCACTGTCCGCTGCAGCCGACTCGTCGACAATCAAAATTGCCGCTCTGCCTGCCAGTTCTCGATCACGTATCTCTACTGCAACCCGCGTAATGGCATCCCGCTTAATTGCCGATGAGTGTGTTCCAAGCCAGACATAGACCACGCGTGAGGCTAGCGAGCAGACCGGTTTACACGTTTTATTTTTATATTCCTGGCGATCAAGCAGCGCACTGACTCTTGTGGGTGTGTATATATCTGTATTGCGTTTGTAACTGCGCTTTACAGCGGTCATCTCCTCCGCAGAAAAATACCCCATATCTGTTGACGTTTGGCGCGTCTTCTGGTTGCGCAACAGACGTGGATATAACAGAAAGGTGTCTTTGTGGTTCATTGATGAAATGTCTGTCGGGACACTCACAACGTGAAGATCTGTCGTACCCTTGCACATGAGCATTGTCCAGCGCAAATCAAACCCATCCTCGATTCTAGAATTGGTGGTGGACAAACAATCACTTGCATCCACTTGTCCAGATATCGCATTAGTGCATGTAGTTGCTGGAGCAACTACAGTGTTGACGCGTTCTTCTGGCAGCTTGTGTGAGACACTCATAAAACTGGAACAAGCCAACTTTGATTGCGATGAGGTAGCAGCGATGGGAGAGACCACATTTCGCTTCTTTGACTCTGGCGTAAGCAATTTTATGGCAACTGATTTGGAAGATACAGTGCGTCGGAGTCTTGTCAGTATTGGCGCACGCACCTTTGAACTATTCGAAAAAGTGGTGTGATCATTCTCTGGTAAGAATGAAGACCAGTTTGTCGATTCTGAAATGTCTCGATGGCCGCCAATTGTTGACCTCCGCAAAAGCGGGCCTGATGGCACTGAGTCTTGAGATTGTGTTGGTGGCTTTGAACGCATGGTTCGAAAGTGTCGCCTCCACCAGCTTAGAGACGGCTCCGTGCTGGTTGTGGTAGTGGTGCTGCCCTCACTAGCAACACTGCTATCCCTACTGGTGCTACTTTTACAAGAAACTGACCGCGAGCACTCAGCAGTGGATTTCGCAGAGGCGGTAAGAGACAACATGTCACATTGGCCGTCAAAACCGTTATCCGAAACGCAATCTGCGCTGGAATCCGAATCGTTTCCATCGCTAGTACCTTCGTGATCACTGATACCACTGATGTCCGATAGTCCTGAAGGCTATTCAGTGCAGCATTAAAATTATAATTAAAAGAAGCGAGTGGTGGTTAGTGCGTGAAATTGAAGCTATATTAGGCAAATGTCAGTCAACAGAATTGCCTTTAAGGATATAAACGCCAAAAGCTGACAAGTAGTAGCTGCTGCAGCGGCAAGAATAATATTTGAAGGCAATTTCCATTATGCACTAAAGTCCGCAATGCAAAGACTGACCATGAATAATATCAGGAACAAAAATCAACGGAGATAATGGGCTATCTAGTAGTGGCCGAGGCCGCCTCTTGCTGAGAAAGTGGGGTAGCTAAGCATTCTCAGAAAATATGCGCAGTTGATGGTCACCAATATAGCGTCAGTCACATGCTGAGAAGCCTCTGCAGGGATACACATGCATATGCATATGCATACGCACACGCCGATACAACCGCGTCGCATGCCAAGAGCAGAAAGAAACAGTGATGCAATAAGCTGTGCAGAGCGCACAGACAAAACTGACAGAGATGGTATATGTGGACAGGGCAGGAAATCTTACCTTTCTAACGAGGTCTGAGCCTTGAATCATCGCATGGGAATTGACCGAGTGCCCGATGCTCGTGCCATTGCTGATATTTGCACGATACGCCGTGGTTTGGGCAAGATGTGCAGTGTTAGCCAGCCTGACGTAGTCGCTATGAGCCTGATTCGTGTCTGTAGCAATAGCTGCGGCTGTCAAAGTGCACTGTAGACTATTACTAGAGTGGGGTACATATGCTTCTGTTATGGCTGCTTGGCTCATCTGCCTGGAGTCTGTGGCTGATCTTTCTTGATTGTTGTTGGGTTTTCCGTCTTCGGCTGGGACGCCGCAGATCAGAAGGCTTTCCTGCGAGGATGTCGAGGCACCCTCAAGCATAAAATCAAGAACGTCATGACAGAGTGGCGACCGACGGCGTACTCGGTTGTACTTGTTTGTAGTGACGCTATGAGCTACACAAACTGGGGGTGACACACGTAGAGCTCTCTGAGTCGGACTCTTTGGGGTATGAAATGGCTTTATTATCCCAGCGCCACAATCCAGGACTTTAGTATCCAGCATAGTGGTCGGCTTTTCTGGATTGATTGTGGATAGCTGACGCGGATCGGTGCGGATTGGAGCACGGGCTAACATGATTTCAAATGCCGATAAGATATGGCTGGATATAGAAATACAGAATAAGCAGTAGTCAGTAAGAGACGTGAGGGTATATATAGCTTAGAGTCGCAATGAAAAGCTGCAAAATAAATATTAAACAGCTTTTGCCTAAACAAGAACGTGGGTAAAATAAAATAAAAATGCACAGAGAGCGGAAGCTGGGAAAGAAAAGGAAATGAACAAGTTGGGTGCACCAAAACTAGTTTATATGTGCAAAGGGCAGGTTAGGTCTCCATGTTTTTGGTTCGATAAATGCCAGCTGCAAAGGCGCAGCACTTGGCTTGGGCAGCGGCGATTTGTAGTGTGATAGCAATGAGATGCACTGCAGGATGGGTGTAGTTGCTAGACGTAAAATACGATAGTAAAACCTCAAAGGATATGGTGGCCCTTTTCTTTAAAAGAAGCGCAGTGGTGAGGTACAAACTAACAAAGATGGTAAAAAGCCATATAGGAATAAAAGACCAAATTTCCATTACAGACATCAAAAGGGCAGAAGACACACAAAAGGAAGAGGTGTAAAGGAGGCCAATGATGCAATATTACAACTCCAATACTTTACTTCGACGTTCGCTCTTTTTGGATGCTTGAGCGGCAGTAAGATAGAAGAGTATAAAGTACTGCAATGTATGAGTGTGCGTGTTTAAAAAGCAAAACAATGCTTGCACATGACCATATAAGAACGGCTTTCCTCAATAGGCAAATGCTAGAAGGTAGCGAAAGAGACAATAGCAAGGTGGGTGATTTCTCAGTTAAATTCACCGGAAGGAAATTATGCGCCGGTATCGGACGCCAGCAAACCAAGTGCTACCACTACCATTGACATTACAGCGCCTAATATACTTGAACGGCAGGCAGCTAAAAAAAATAAAATAATAAAAAAAAGTCGACGGTGTCCTTGTGCTCAACACACGTAGACATTACAAACAAAGGCCGTATGACGAATAAGCACAGAGTGATACACGTATATGTGGCCTTCAAGCAGCGCCCAAATTCAGGTGAGGCGCTAAGGAAGAGAATGTAAGGCATAATTTTAAACAACGCAAAGGTGATTTTGCGTGGTCCTTTAAAGGGTTTGAGCAAAATTTTAGCATTTTTTGGTTAGCACTAGCACTTTGAAGTTTTTACAGTGTGAGCGCATTTTTCTTTTGCTATTTAAAGAAGGCAAGCGGGAAATTTTGTGCAACGGAAAGCGATAGGTAAAATAGCGTTATGGCAGGTCAAAGCAGCCTGTTGTGGTTATTAGAGATTAAACATGGCAATATTGCTTAAGCGCCAATTGGCTGACTTACCTGGAAATGCAGTGACTGACAATGACATGACAGGGCCACCTGAGGGTGTCTGGACAACATCTGACATCTCAGTAGCTATTTCCGACAGCGTATTCGCTGGCATTATCTCTGTCACAATAGTCGTTGGATTTTCTGCGTCATTTTCTGGCAACAACGCATCTGTAGTAGAGGATGGTAATGAGGAATGCTTTTCTTTGCAGAAAGCCTTGGGTGATACATCCATCTTTGTGTTTGCCGCAAGTGAATTGCAGACAGGACTCTCTAAATATGCAAATACATCAGTGGAGATGGGGTTAGATGCTGTGCAGAGTATAAAGTCGAAAGACTTACAGACTTTGAAGACAGCAGCGTATTAGTTAAGACACTAACAAGTTCACTTACCCGATATAAATTTGCTCTTTATGTCTGTCTTAAAATCTGGATGAATGCTCGACAAGCGGCGGCGGTCTGATGTCACTGTCTCTGATTGAGGGTATATTGATAGGCTTTTCAGAGAACGCTCTAAAGTGTTCTGCACCTCAATGCTGGCACCTGCTGTCACAGTGTCGATGCAGTTCTCGTCGTTGCCCTTCCTGTGGGCAAACCCCCTGCAATGAATAAAATCCGTGTTGGCCTCAATATACTCACTACTTGCGATGACGGATGCCTGGTTTCCTTTACGAGTTGAGTTGCGACGCATTAACATCTACAAATAGCAATGTTTTCCAACAGCGCAAGCAAATGGCAGAACGTGCTGGACAATAACTTTAGCCAAAGTAAAGCTAAGCATGTACTCCAGAGGACAGAAGTGGACAGTTTTTTGTGGTTGAGGAAAAGTCGGGGGAGCGCGGGCGGTAGACTGGGCAAAACTAAGAAATATATTAGACGCATGTCCATGACAAGAAAATAGCAACTCTCATATTTTTGAGACATTTCTGGACCCATTCTGTAAAACTGGCAGCTTAAAGCAAGCAGAGCCACCACACAGGGCACAGAACCCGGAATGTTTGCGAGTCTCCAGCCTGATATTTGGCTTCACACGCGACGATGGTTACATCTTCGTATGGAAAATGAGGCTTTATTTCCGGGCTGTGTTGGTACATAGAGATACAGGCTTCAAATGTTAGCACATTCCCACCCCTTGTTTGGACAACACTGCCGCAAATAGCAGGGAATGCCCAGAAACACTTCATCGCTGGTTGGCGAGACAATGCGCTTACAATATCTTGCCAGTGTAGGCCCTCGTACTCGCCTGAAGGGTATGTTGTTGGGGTTGCATGGTGGCGCTCGAGTGATTTAGGAAGAGGCGCTTCTGGCTGGGAAGCATTTTCTTTTGGTACATGCAGCATCCGAAATAGAACTGCCCGATGCAGCTTCCGGGTTGTGGAGCACGGCCTTGGGCAGCACCAATGACCTCCAAGCATATGTGCTTGCTGCAGTGGCGGCCGCAGCCCCGTTTGCACTAACGTTGTACTGGTGCAATCGGATGTGAATGGCGCTGGCATGACTATTGTCTGTGCCGCCCGATGAAAGCGCCGATGTAGGGTTTGCTGCAGCGCGTACGCTGCTGGCTGCTGGAAAAAGGATGGCAACATTCCACCACTCTCCACTATTGCCTGTAGGCAGCTGTCAAGCAGTGGCCATTGTTGGTGAGAGTCGGAGGTTCCGCGCGTTTTGCCTATCTGGCGCGCACCACGGGATTCGGGTGAAGCCAGCGTGGGCATATCTTGGAGGAGCTGCGGAAAATGGATAAACAATGAATGGTGCAGCTAATACTTTTGCAAAATACAGTATAGTTCTGTGGATACAAGCAGGCAATAAAAGGCAGCGGTGTTTGGCTAAAGCCATCCTTGCTCTCTGTGCGACACGCAGGACGATTAGGAGAATGCAAGGGGCGCGCATGTGCAGACTCCGGAGCATGGCAGTCCACGATCTTGGATGGCTTGTTAGAGCTGGGCGAAATGAAGGAGAGGCTAATCATTCTCGTGCAAATGGGGGTAGATAAACCCCAGACACATCTGGCTCACCTTTGCCAGCGGAAACAGTAACCTCCCTGCGCCGTATATGCGAGCAAACTCGGGGTTGCTGCGTGTGTTCACAAGCGCTGCCCGCGCTGCCTCTTCCTTTGCGGCAGCCTCGCCGGAGCTTGCGGCGGAACTGCAATGGGCCTGCGTCGAGCTCGTGATACAAAGAATAGGAGCTTGCACAAGGCTCCATGAGCGGCGGTCAAGCTTGTGCCACATCAGCGAGTCCGCAAGAGCACCGGGCTTGCGCGAGCCCCAATGGCTGAAAAACACACCAATGCCCTCGTACAGCCGTGCCATTGCAGGATCGTCTTTTATCTCTACCGTGCTTTCGACGCCGCAGATTTCGGACACAGCTTGCAAAAAGTATTTGTCGTCGGCTGTACGCGCCAGCGCGTTGTATGCCGCCCGCGTCCGTGCCCACTCGGGCCCTAGCATGCTGAATCGCTCAGCTAACCGCTGCGCTCGGCTCGGAGGAGTGAGCTGTGGGTCAATCAGAGAGATAGATCGGACCCGCCTCCGGAACCCAGCAAGCCCGGCCATTTCTAGCGCGATCGGGGCTGCCATTGAATGTGCAATAATGTGCACCGACGGGATACGCAAACTTTCAACAAGCCGCACAATGGTTGCCGCCTGCGCAAAGAATGTGGGCGAGGGCGAAGGCGATGACTCCAGGTATCCAGGACGGGAGATGCTTAGCATGCCCAGAGGCGGCATTGGTACCGCAAACCGCGGCTGGTGTTGTGTGCTGGGATTTGGAATCAACCCCGAGGATTGCCGTGCTATTCGCCGAAGCCCCTCGTTGCCTACTTCCTGACCATACCCGTCGCTATATGCCATGTCCCTATACTGCAGGCGCGGTCGCTCTTGCACGTTGTAAACCGAATAGGAGCCAAAACGGCCGGGCATCAGCGGATTGTGTAGCCGGTGCGTGTGCGATAGCCCGCCAGCAACCCAGCGCGCGACATCAAAGCCCCCAGGGCTGTTTCCATGCAGGAACAGCACGCAGGGCAAGTGACTAAGCCCAGGCTCGAATGACGAATTGAAGCGCGGCGAATCTGTCATAAAGGGTTCTGGAAAAGTTAACGTTGAGTCAAACGCATACTGTAGTGTTGCCGTGGCACTGGCGCTTTGGTGTGCAAGTCGCTGGTCGTGCGCATTATCTCGCTGCTGGCGCCTTGTGTGCGCCCCTGAATCCGCTGTGCGAAACGGTTCTGCACTAAGCGTCATTGTCATATGATTGAACCGTAGGAGCTTATCGACATGGCTCTTCCAGCGCACGAATCCGCTCGCCATGCTCGGCGCTGAATACGCCTGCGCTTCTGTGAGGTAGGAGTGTCAAAACTAGTTGTGCAAATGGAACAGGTCGCTGTTTAGATAGCTCCTTTAAAAGCCGTCTCATCGACCCACGCTGCACACAATGTGCGTTGGATTTTAATGCTGTATTCAGTTGATCTCTGCCTGTTGATCTGATCACGTCGCGCGCACTACACTTTGCTTGAGCTATCGCGCGGCGTGTGCGCTGTTTCTTGCATGCAAACCCTGGCACAATAGTGCATCAGAGTTGCAAGTCGTACCGCTGCTTCACCTCACTTAAAACCTTGACCATGTCTCTCTGTTCTCTTCTGTATTTCTCTATTCTATACTTTAGAGTTTTGCTCGCTTTTTCCATTTGTTGCTCTTTACTCTGCCCTCCATCAACACCTAAACCTCTAACTATATTCGAGTCGAAATACACGTGTATCTATACAATGGCAGACGTCGTGATTGAGCAACCGCCGACCGAGGGTTCTGAAGCTAATGCTAACAGCCACACCCGTAGTCACTGCGGATGCGACTCCAAGCATAGCCAGAAGGATACCTACAAGCCTCAGGCTGATGCACCCACGCCAGCTGACAGGCCACATCCCAGTTCAAACGAGACTGAGCCTGTCACAGCAGAGCCTCTAACAGAGGTGGTAGTGCACAAGGACCACCACGACCATGGCCACGATCACGATCACGATCACGACCATGCTGATCAGGGCCAAGCAATCCAGTATAAAGAGGCACCTCCGCAGTTTGGACTAGCCACACATGTCGACGGTAAGTTGTTCTTGCTTGTTTCAGCCCATATATTATCCACTACCAACATGAATTGTTTTGCGCAGGCTTCGTAGTTAAAAAAAACCCCCACACTCTTGCCACACGCAGTTTGTGACTGCATGTCTACTGCCAGCATGTCATTTCCTCTATGTAGATATTATACACACAGAGTTCAGATACGTCAGCGGGTTTAAGCCATTTCAGTTTCATGCGCCAGGAAGTTGTCTTGAGCCCCTTGCTGGGGAAATGCAGGCTCCCAAGTAGATTCTCTATTTTAATCTAGCTGCTTAGCTTTGCACACAGCAGCGAAACTGCGGTGTTATAGATGCTGGCACAGCAAAGCAGAGAGTTTAGTCGCATTAAGTCTTATATATATACAACCACAACAAAAATTTAAAGAATATTTGTTAGGCAGTCCTGTTTCTAATCCAAGTTGGTAATGAATACCATGAATTTTGTTGTAATATTTATGTTCTGGCCCGCTTGCTGTACCTTTTGTGGTGTCTGTCAGATTGCTGTTGCTGATAAAAAAGATACAGTTTTCCTACGCCGGAAAAGCTTAGCAATTCCTTTGATTTTAGGCAGGCTAAAAATAAATGTCACAAAGGTTAACACAGCCCCAGCATTGCCAGAGATCTTATCGAAATAAAGCAAACTTAACGGCGGGTGTAGTTTAAGTTGTTAGTGTTTGGGAGGGCAGAGCAGAATCTCCACCATAAATGACATTGCCGATGCAGTCTACAAAGCCAGATTTCTCGGTTCATGGCATTGTGCATAGGCTGGAGGAGACAGAATATAGAATATCATAATGTCTTGATTGTATTGCTTAATACTGGTGACAATTATTTTGCAAAGCAGTATCAAATTTAACCATTGTTTTCTATATTTGAAGCCATGTTCTATTGTAACTTTTATAACAAAATCCAACAATTGCTATATTATTGACACCGGTAGAAGGATATATTGTCAATAGCTGTATTTAAAGCGTTTCAATTGCAACGGGTTCCTGGATATTTTAGCTTTAAGCATAGGATAACCTCCAAATATGTCCAGAATCTTCAGAGCAAACTATATATTAGCTGATATTTGCCGGGCATCAGGAATGTAGCCATTCCACTTTGCGTTGTTCTTGGTTGGACGATTAGTCAGTCAGACAGCTGGACAAAGACTAAAAGCGCGTAGAATAGAGTATACAGGGACATGATGTTTGGCATACCTTTTGACAGTTGGGCAGCAATTGCACTTGAGAAAAAAAGTCAGTTCCTTTACATGTGGTTCTTGTTGCCACGGGAACACGGCAGCCGCTGCTGTGCCAAGCACAAGCAGAAGAAGTACAGCGGGTCCTGCATGCAGCTGCATTGCCCTCTGCCAGTATGAGGTTCTGGGAGCCGAGCGCACATCTTGCCTGATGTGCTTTTCTTCCACTGTGCAACAATTCGGCGAGAAGTGGTGGCATGTCTGGAACACGCCCCCCACCCCCCTCTTTACAGACACCACCCGTTGTTGTGCATGCCATGCAGCCGTGGCAAAAGGAGAGCCATGTTAATCCACTTGCGTTTGCTCTCATACTGACAGGGGTCAAAAAAAGATTTGGATATAAATACTGAGCATGCAAACATAACAGCAGTCTTCTCTTCATCACTATCCGCACATTACCATATTAATAATAACTAATCGCCTTATAGCAACGGCTCCTCTCTCTCATACTCTACACAACACGGCGCCACTACCATTTTGGTGAGACATAACGTCTGCTACGCTTTGATACGCACAAAATCCCGCACTTGCCATAGGACACAACAATTAACAACGACTAGAAATGGTTCCCGACACGAGTAAGCCCAGCGACCAGTTTGAATGGACTCACGAGCTTCATATGGGTCGTCCCAGATGGTTTGTAGCTGACCACATCTATGAGCTTATCAACAACAACGGGACCTTTGTCCCAGGCCTTGCTCCGATTCCAGCTGGCCAGCATCCGGACTCGGCTTTCTCGAATGAGCTAGAGTAGCCACATCAAGCATACATTTTATCATCTCCGCCGCTGCCTTTCACCTTGACGGGGTTTTACGCCAAGCTTGCCAAAGCTAAAGTAGGGACGGCTGCAGAAACGCTACTTGACAGCACTTGTGATGGCAACTTGTGCACATTTCTGCAGAGGGAAAAGAGGTCAGCTGCCGCCGCCACTCTTTCTTCCCTTTAACTTTTCTTCTTCCTCTTCAATTTTGCAAATAAAAAACACAAAACAAAATGGAGATGCCTGGGCACGACGGCCATGGCGACCACGGTGGTGGCAGCGACCACTCTCGACCCATGTGTGCTATGAACATGTCTTTGAACTGGAGTACTGACAACGTATGTGTGCTGTTCGATTTTTGGCGCATTAACTCTACAGCCTCGCTGTTGCTGTCTTGGGCAGCAGTGTTTCTACTCGGCTATCTCTATGAGTTCTGCCGTGCACGCATTCGTAGCTGGGAGACGGCGCTCGTGTCTAGATTCCCCTCGGCGGGTGCAAGGGCACGCCTTGAAACTCCGCTCGTGGGCTCTGACGGCATTGACAAGAGTGCACGCATTCAACGCGCAGTGCTCTACGGGCTCATGGTAGCATACTCATACTCTCTTATGCTTATATTTATGACTTACAACGGCTACCTTATCTTGGCGGTTATCGGCGGCGCTGCTGCGGGCCATTACGCTTACAGCAATGATGCCTTGGGTTCAGTGCGGGGCGCCAACTGCCACTAACAACGTGACGCCTTAAACCAGTCGGTTTTCTAATTAGAATATATATTTTTAACGCTAGTATTTTGCAGAAGAAACGGTAATTGGTTGTAAAGACTGCAGCTAGTCAAGCCAAACTCAAGGTGTTATTTTTTCTTTTCTCTATATATTTTGTTTTACGCACATTGTAGGCTTTTGTTTGACAGACCATCTGTAATGGACGACACCAGGCAAAATAAATAAATGCGTGATATCTGACAGACTTCAGTCACGTTGCGGTCATTTGATTGGCTTGTATGAAAAGTTGAATTGGTCAAGCAACATCACATATCATATAGCATTGACCAAAAACCTTGGACATATCTTGAGGCTCTGACCTCTTCCAAGAAAAAACAAAATATCAGGGAGGAAACTGCTTATCACAAACTTTTTTTATAAACAAAAAGTGCTCTGAGTACGAGCTGTGGTGCTACTCTGTTTCTTTCTCCGATTTATATCTCAATCTGAGGTGTTGAAAACATAATCTGGCTGTTGTTTTAGACTTGCGAAATATCTCACTTAGCCTGTGTGTGAGAAAACAAACTTCCGAGCATTTCAAGCGTGAGAATACTGTGTCTTCTACAGATCAGTCGCAGAAACCCGCCAAGCACCCTAAGATGCAGAAATTACAACATTTGGAGTAGTCACCACTGCTCCAAATCAAGAACAAAAATGCTTAAGATAGTCTTTTAAATTTTATTAAAATCCGCGTTGTTTCTGACGGTTGAGCACAGCGACAAATTCCTTTATGGCTGTGGCGTCTGAGAGCCGCCGGACAATGTCTTTAGAGTACTCTTTGCTTGCAAGATTGCCAACCACACAGCCAGGTCCTGCTGCACCCCAGCGCGAGACACCATGCACATCTTTTAAATACTGCATCGATTTCTGCCACAGCACCGGGTTGTCAACCTGTTCTACAAGAAGCCTCTGTGTTTCCTGTGCTGACTCGTACGGCCGCGCTGTGACATTAGAGATTACAGGCATGGTCCAGGTGCGAGAGTCGGAAATGGGCGCAAGCTCGTTAAACTTGCGTTCCAGTGCCTCTTTTGCGGGTGCCATTAGTCGGCAGTGAAAGGGGGCCGACACAGGCAAGTTAACTGCGCGCATTGCGAGGCGCTTCAGCTGTAAAGAGGCGAGTGCTCGATCTACTGCTGCCTTTGTCCCGCTGAGAACAATCTGGCTGCTGGAGTTGATATTTGCCACTTGCACCACGTCGCAGTCGACATTGGAAGACATATTGCTGTCTTTGATAATCTCTTGTTGAACACGCTCGACATCTGCCACAACATCTGCGATCGTGGATCTCCGCAATATACATGCCGACATGGCATATTCGCGTTGCTTAATTGAGCTTTGCATTGACTCACCACGAGCCCGCACCAGTCGAATCCCATCTACGAATGATAATGCCCGCGCTCCGATAAGCGCTGCGTACTCTCCCACAGAATGACCCATTGCAAAGGAATATATATCTGACACCTCCAAGCCCGCTTCAAACTCCAGTGCTCTTATGGTCGCTGTTGAGACTGTGACAATTGCTGGTTGCGCGTTTTTGGTGCGCATCAGCTCCTCTGGATCCCCTGCAAACATCAGTCGGCTCAGACTGAAGCCGAGGACCTCATCTGCCTCCTCGAATACTTGTCTGGATACCGCAAACTGGTCGTAGATGTCTCGTCCCATTCCCACAAATTGTGAGCCCTGTCCGGGAAACAGCAGCGCGCGCTGGTGGCAATACATTTGCGGTGTCCGGCTCTGTCGTGTTGTGTACCGCCGCATTCCAACATCCCCGCCTTGGATTGCTTTCACCCGAAATATACATTGAGGGCGCATTTCCCGCCTTTTCTTGACACCCACTTGCGTTTGTTATTAGATTACTAGATCCTTGTTTGTCTAATGTGCACAGAGAAAAGTGTGAGTGAAGCTCAATACTAAAGATAACTAAAATTAGTGAGAAATGTGAAAGGGCACGGAATGATGTCTTTTTATCAATCTTGTCTGCTGCCAAGCCACGCTTTTTGCGCATCATCGGCGCTTATACAGACAGGGTTTTAGTAGGCCAGATCTTGTGCCAAAGCTTGTAGGACAAGGTCCTGTCTTCTGAAGTTCCAGGAGAACAAACATTTTGTTAGTTGTGTCCTTGCGTATCAACCTGAACCCCTGCTCCTCGAGTGCCTCCACAAATGCACTCATATCAGAGATCCTGCTCACAACCTCGGCAATCTTCAACTCGCCGTTTTGGCGGAGAATCCGGTTTGCCTCACGGACAAACACAATAAAGTCAGTACCCATTAGCGCCAGGCAGAATACCACCAGATCAACACTGCCATTGCACAGAGGAACATTGGCAATGTTGCACGCTGTGATGTGCTTGTTGTGTGCAACCAGATCAAAGGAGTGGATAGTGTGCTGCTTGCCTACTGCCGCCGCCAGTCGTGCCTCACCACAGCCCATGTCAGCAACCACCAGCTGTTTTCTGCCACGAAGATCCTCGATAAACACATCAAGCGGATTTACAGGCCACTTGTCTACTTGCGCGGCAAACCCCTGATGGTACTCCTCAAATATACCCGGGTCCTTTTGCACCATTTCAAAAGACCTTTCTCCCGTTGTAGTATACATTGTCTCATTAATCCAGCGAAAGCGTGCCCCTTTGAGTTTTTGCTTCATCTTTCGCTGAAGCGCACTCAACTGCACTGATGCCGATTCCGATGCTGGCGCTAGATTCTCCCGTTGCTGACTCAACTCTACCGCGACCCCACCAACGCCTACATGC
The DNA here is from genome assembly GCA_027578695.1 of Coemansia sp. RSA 1365. NCBI lineage: Eukaryota > Fungi > Kickxellomycota > Kickxellomycetes > Kickxellales > Kickxellaceae > Coemansia > Coemansia sp. RSA 1365. Next base: position 13,657 of record JANBTM010000057.1, on the reverse strand, counting down.
TTGCTCGACTCTTTCTTCTGATGCGCATCGTCTCTGGCATTTAACAGCTACTTTTTTAAATACACAAATATATTAGCACTGGTACAAGGATGTAGTTGCAGCCCTTTTATGCAAGACCGTGGTGTCTTTGGCTTCCTTCAGTACTTACTGCTTTAAGTCGTTTAAGTCTAAGCGCTTTTTGTGCAGTGTCTGCCTTGGTAACTTTTGTTTTGTTCCCTAAAGGGCCCTTGGCTATTTTCGCTATGCCTTTGCCACTGTTGCTTTGCTTCATGAAATATTAGTTTTAACAATAGATTTACTGAAAATTTACTTGTCCCGTTTTCACGAGTGCAGGGGTTTTGTATCTTTATACGTTGTTACTTATGGGTTTAGCTGTGACTACCCTCGCCACGAAATAACATTTCCCCAAAAGTTAATATCTTTCGCAAACAACATATAGATACCAGCTAGCTCGTTTTTGATTTAGTTTCCTTGTGCGTCTTTTTATTATTTTATTTTTATTATTAAGTATAGCATTTTTTTTCTCCGTATCTGCAGCTGATTTGGAAAAATGAGCGCAATATATGTAGGAGAACCGCCAACTAGTGGGAAGATTATTTTAGAAACGACGGCAGGGGAGCTTGAAATTGAACTGTGGTCGAAGGAAACGCCCAAAACATGTCGGAATTTCGTGCAACTCTGCGCCGAAGGATATTACGATGGCACTATATTTCACCGTGTTGTTCCTGGCTGGATTGTTCAGGGCGGGGATCCCACCGGGACGGGAGGAGGTAAGTTGGATAGCGTCTGCTGTTCAGCTTTATAGGGCCCACGGCCAGCGTAGGTGTAGGTGGATATGTGCTTCTAAATAGCTTTAAACACAGCGTTTGTAGGCGGTGCTTCGATTTATGGCAAGCCTTTTGTCGATGAGTTTCACTCGCGCCTAAGGTTTAACCGCCGCGGGCTGCTGGGAATGGCGAGGACGGCACCAGATGAGAACAACAGCCAGTTTTTTATAACGCTTGCTGCGACGCCAGAGCTCCAGAGAAAAAGTACACTTTTTGGTACAGTGGTTGGTGATAGTGTATTTAACGCACTTCGGCTTGGCGAAGGTGAAATTGATACAGATGCTGAGCGGCCAATACATCCAAAGTCAATAAAGCGAGCGCGCGTGCTAGATAATCCATTTGCAGATTTGTCACTACGGACAATGCCAAAGCCTTTGAAAATACCCTCGGACCTTGAGCCGAAGACTCGAGTAAAAAGGGCTAAGACCGTTAAGAATTCAAAACTACTTTCATTTGACGATGCTGATGATGAAGAGGACGACATATTGACAACAGCCGGCTATACAAGATCCAGAATAAAGAGTAGACATGATCTGCTGGATTTTGATTCGACGCTTAGTAAGAAGCACATTGCAAAAGTTGATGTTGTCGATACTATTCTGCCAGCTGTGCCAAAGTTAAATTCGGAGCCTTTAGCGATGCAAGAACATGCCAGCAACCCCAGCAGAGATTCTGACAAGAAAGGTGCAACCAATGGAAGCGGGACAGCTCAATCTCCCACAAAAGAGAGCAAGCAAAAAGAGCGCAAGAACACAGGAGCCAAGCGATATAAGAAGCGCATGGACGAGGATGTGCTACTTTCCCGGCTTGGTGCCTTTAAAGCTAAGATTCGCGATACAAAGGCTGGCTGTGATAACAGCAACTGGCTTTCGCATTCTCTCCAATACAGCAATTCTGAGGAACAGTCTACAAAGAGCCATGGAGCCGCTGTTGAGGATTATGTGGTTGTTGATCCACGTCAATCGAAAGGTGACAAAGTTAATATGCTTTGAAGGTGTGTTGTTTTGTTTAATTGCCCTTGTATTGGTATGTTAGTATTTTTTTTAGACCGTTGGCTGCTTTGTAAAAAAAAAAAAAAATACAAAAGGAGTGTTCATATTAGTTTTCAGTATGTGTTTGTCAGATGTCATGCTTTAAAATAAATAAGGGTTATTGCTGCATGGAAAAGAACGAGATAACAATAGAGGACATTACCGATATCTAAAGTTATAATTTTTCCTCAGAGATAATAGCAATCAAGCGCCATAAGCGTCATTGTTCATCTGCCATCACTCTAATAAATTTAAACCCAAGCCCCGACATCTGCTGGAACACTATTCTGCAAAGTGCAATACTTTACAGTTATTATTAATTGACATCATATACGCAACAATAATGAGCACTGACACGCCATCGCTGGAATTGGCGCAGGCTTTGTCTGGACTAGCTTTAGATGGAAAGAGAGCTACTGACAGTCGACAAGTTAGTGGAAGTGCTCTTGAGTTCTTAATGCCGGAGCTTGTAAGTACGTTGGTGTCCACAACTCTTAGTACGATGACTACAGCAGAGCGTCTATCACTTGGCCTTGATACAGATAGCGCGGTTGTGGAGCTACCAGGTGAATTGGCGAAAGAAGCGGAAACAGATAGTGCTGCGACGTCTGGATGGCTTGAGCCTTCGAATAATAATAATGAGCTGCTGGAACGGGTTTATGTGAAACTGGAGTCGGTTGGGTTCCGGGTCGGCAAGCGACTTGCTGAGCGCTTTGCGCCAATGAGCAGACGGCTATCGGATACACTTGATATTGTCAAGTTTGTGTGCAAAGATATATGGATGCTGCTATTCAACAGACAAATTGACAATTTAAAAACAAACCACCGAGGCGTCTACGTGCTCCAGGACAACAAGTTCAAATGGTTTTTGCACATGTCTGGCAATAATGGCGGAGCTGGTGCTGCCAGAAGGGCGCAGCCCTATATATGGTTTCCCTGTGGTATTATACGCGGGATCCTTGACGGCTTTGGTATTAGCACAGTGGTTGTCGCCGAAACGCTAGGATTGCCTCAGTGCACCTTTCAAATCAGAGTTGTGTCAGATGAATAGAATATATTCCCTACTCTAAGCTATTGGAGTGAATTCTGCATCTCGCAAAGTGTTCGTGTAACGACCTCAGCTGGTGCCAATGTGAAGGCTGTTGCTGGATACACATGCGTACCCCATTGCGGGTGAGACATGACAAAGCAGCTGCCAAGATTAAATGGGGTGTAGCGCAAAAGCGCTTCGGCTCCCTCAACATCGGGGTAGAGTGATGGCCCACAAGACGTAAAAAGTGCCATGCCTGACATTGGATCGGTAATATCTGCCCAATGACCCTGCGCGTGTAGACGGTCTACAAGCTCTGTGCCCCATCGATAGAATAAGTGAAGTTTGACATCCTTTTCGGCTTGCGTTTCTACCTCGTAACTAATCATAGAAGACAGTGTCCTTTGAAAGGTAGGTATAATCAAAAGCCTGCTCTCCTCTCCAACAATATCAGGAAATACTAGACCCATTTCACGTCTCATACTTCGCGGACACACATGTACAGAATACTGGAGAATAACGGCTGAGTTGTCTGTTGTTATGTCAACCTGCAAGTCGTCGAGTGACTTTGGCAGTTGTGGTTGAAGAGGAAATGTCACCACACGCGGCTCCACCAGAATCTTTTCCCTAGACAGGTCCCGGCGGGATTTGATCTCTGTGGCAACAGCATAATCTTTGGTAGGATGCTCGTCACATTCTAACGTTTTGCTATAGGAAATTGTGGTTGCTGTTATTGAAGGCATTTTGGAGAGGTAAGGGTGGGCAAAGATAAAAGCGCAGTGAATGGGGGAGAAAAAGATTTTCAACAACTTTTCTTCAAGTTTTCTTTTATCCGTGTCTTGGTAGTTCTTGAATTAACCCTTGAGAATCTAACGAAATGCTGGCACTTTTGGCCTTCCGAAATCTTCGTATTGGCGCTTCTGCCTTCTCGATGTCTTCTGCGGTTACAACAGCAGCTCGAATGCCAACAGTGCTAGCCAGATCTAGTCCAGTTGCGCAATGGACAGCGCCAGTGGCGATTCAGAGAGCCGGAAAGGCAACACTCAACCAGATTATACGCGGTGCGCGGAAAAAGAGTAAGCGCGTTAGCAAGTCGCCAGCCTTAGAAAAGTGTCCACAACGCAAGGGCGTTTGTATAAAGGTGTACACTACAAAACCCAAGAAGCCAAACTCGGCTATGCGCAAGGTTGCGCGAGTGCGGCTAACAAGCGGTAAGACAGTCATTGCGTACATTCCTGGTGAGGGACACAACTTACAAGAGCACAGTGTTGTTCTTGTCCGCGGCGGAGGTGTACCAGATCTACCCGGTGTTCTCTACCATATTGTTCGTGGCACGCTTGATCTCCAAGGTGTCCAAGGACGGATGTCTTCACGAAGCAAGTACGGAACCGCCAAGCCCAAAAAGTAGACACCGGCGTCAATGGCATTGTTCTTTTTTAGATAACTCTTATATGTTTCTAGACATCTAACACTGCTTGTTACAACGCTTTTATGTGCTAATAGCAAATGATACTATATATTAGTTATAAGGTATATAAGATGTACAAAGGGTACAGAAGACCTAAAGCCGCGTATACTCAATGCCTCTCATCATGTCCGTGCTCGCCATGGTCCCATGGGTGGCGAAGGCCAAAGGCGACTGGCCCATCTTCTTTGATTCGGTACATCATCCAGAACCACATTGAAGCTCCAAGGCCCTTTGATAGAATTCGATATCCCAAACCTGCCTTGGGAACAACATATCCCCTGAACGGGCCGCTGACCATGCTTCTAATCTTAAATTTCAGAGTTTGTGCGTTGTATAAAAAGGTCAATTTGATTGTAACAAAGATTGTGAAACAGTTGTTTCTAGGGGGAAGACACGCTTTGCTCTGCTGAATACTGTAATGTGATTGATTAATGTGATTAAGTCGTATCTAAAACCACATGACAACACTGCGCATTGAAGCCACAAACTGCGAGATGTTTAAAACACCCTTTCGTATACAGAATTTTTGCCAATATAAATTAGAAGAAATATATATATATATATAGAAATATATATAGAAATATAGAAAAAGGACACAGCTGGTTTACATTGTGGGCTCACTTGGACTTGGCTTCCTCTTTGCTTATTTCCTTGACAGCACGTATAAGATTGGCATCTGTTGCATTGCACTTTGCAGTTATAATGATAATGCTAAACCAGTAGTAGCTTAGTCCTATTAAGATAATGTTAGCAGCCCTGATAATACTTGTAGCAAAAAGGCTTATCGGGATTGCTGAGCTAGCCAAATCTTTCCATACTTTAATTGATAGTATGGTGCCATAAACAATGCGAAAAAAGAAGAAGCTTGAGACAAGAGCCATTCCATTTAAATAGTACATAATGTGGTCTTTGAGACCATAGTTCTCAAGGTCAAGATGCATATTTAGAAACAGAGTGCTTACTTCAAACATCATAAAGCATGCGCCGTAATATTGCATCAAAGGTGCGTACGATAGCAGGTAGACGCTAAAGGACATAATAGCATGACACATAAATCCCCAACCATTCATATCAATATTGCTGTAGGTGTTAATCATGTCCCACAGGAAATAACCTACGGTTACGGCATATATTGACTCTGCATTTGAATCACTCCCATGAACCGGGTTGATTTTTAGATTTGAATCCGTAAGAATAATTGCAAGTGAACGGGTAACCATATATATTGCATGACAGGTTGATGCCTTTCGCACGCACCACTTGTATCGATCAACCTTATTCATGTGAGCCCACCCAATAGGAAATAGAATTGGTGAGAGAAATGCAGCAAGACGAAATATCCCTTCAAACAGAAAAGCAGAGACTAATACACGAGGCCAATGTGCTGCAAGACGTGGCAGACCAACAGCCTCAAAAAAATTTACAGACATATTGCTGTTGACAATGGAGTTGTAAACAACCTCCATGTTTGGTAGTATTTAAACAATAAAATAGACGACAGGCTTAAGTGTAAAAGAATGCAAAAACCCAGCTATATATTTGTTAAAAAATTAAAGATAGGTAGGTACTCATTATATTCAAGCACAAATATCTCGAGGTTGCAAAAAGACAAACACAATTAGACAGATGCTAACTAGAGTAACGGTGCTGTATCATGAGCAGTGATTTAAGATACTGTTACAGAGTTTGTAATTTTTCAATAGAGGCTTGTTAAGGTTACTGCTAGTAGTCAAAGACTATAATGCCTTTATCTTTTTCAAAAAGTTTTTATAGCTAGAATATGCGTACAATAGGCTTTATAACATATTAAACATTAGATACACTACCAGCGATGGTGCTTCTAATTTACCACTTGGTCCGACTCTAACAAATTTCAAGGTTAGCAAGTTACCACAGCTTTTCACAATATATATTTAACTTTATGTAATAATAGTAGAAGCCCTACGCCCAAATCCACGATACAGACTTGTGACTGTTAAGAAGTAGAATCAGATTATTTTAAGATAAAACTGCCATGCAAAGAAAAGTGCTGTGCGTCGCATGAACCTCGGCTGGAGTTTGACCAAGACTGCAGATTGATGGTTACTGTAGTAATAGAGCTTGTTGCGATACAAGAATACATCTATAAAACAAGTTAATACTACTATTGCTGCAACTATGGTGCCATTAGTCTTATATAGTTTGGATAACTTCTAATTTAGCATTTCACATGCGAAGCATCAGACTAAATACTCTTCTATTCGTGCGCTAAAGATAAATAAAACACAAAAAGTACTATTAAAGATTCATAGCGCTTGTAAACAAGCATAATGTATATTGAAGTAGGTGGTTGACACTACTCAATTTTCTTTCGCACTGGATCCCGTGCCGGCGGGAAGCGCTTCTTCACAGCAACAATCATTAAGTAGAACCAGTAATAGCTAAGAGCTAGTACGGTGTGGTTTGCGACGCGGTAGAAATAATATATAGGGGCAGAGGTCTGTGTTCCTTTGGTATCTAGGTCCTTGAACATGGAATAGGACATGAATGTGCCAAACAAGATGCGCACAATTAGGTACAAGGAAAGCAAAGCCGAGGCGTTGTACAGCTGCAGACGAGAGCCAGTCATACCGAGCTTGTCGAGCCACCAATTGATATTAAGAAAGATTGTGCTTGCTTCAAACATAATAAAGGAAGCGCCATAGTACTGCAACGAGGGTCTAAACGACAAGATATAAACACCAAACGATGCGATGGCATGTATAACAAAGCCAAGGCCTAGCCTCTTGATGTCGCTTATGGAAACACAAATATCCCACAAAAAGTAGCTACATAACGGAGATGAGAATTGGTTCAGGGTACAAGGACAGAACAGAATCCAACGGGATGCAAAGAAGAGCAGGTTGAGTAGAAGTCGCCTGATCATCCACAGAAATACATTTATGTATCCTAAGCAGCCAAAAAATAGTCACGCAGATGAAACGTGGGATGTATTATCAAACAAACATAAGCACGGGGGATGACAAGGATATACTTACGCGCAGACAACTGTGTAGACGCCAGCTGCGTAGTTATTAAAGCCATAGAGCGTGTCGCTGGTCAGCTCTTTCTTAAAAAAGATGGGAACCGCAAAGACAACAACGATAATAGCATGTATCTGCGATACAAAACGGACGCCCCAGTCGTACTTTTGTCGCGTAGTCAGCGCGTCAAACCTTGAGCCAAAAACCAGCGAGGAGAGCGTGTTAGAAGATAGCCGTAGTAACTGGAACAGTATGGCAAGGGCAAGCAGCGCTGGCCAATATAAAGCCAACTTTGGCAAACCAATCCAAATACACAGCGCCTGCGCTGTAGGAAGGTTGGCAAGGCGTTGATAGTTCGCGACAAGCGACATTTCGCTTGGACGTACAGACTTAAAAATACAGAAACAGATTTAAACAGCGGTTAATTCAAAGAAATGCGTGCAGGGGCGGAAAGAGCAGCAGGAAAGTTTGGCGCCAAGGGAATCCCATCGCCCACTTCCCCCAAAGAGCACAAGTTGAAGACAAAAGCCGGTGGTCACGCAGGCGGGAGAGGTGGAAAATGATGGTCCTGTATCCACCTCATCCGGCACGGGGTTTGGTCACTTTGAACAGAACTTGCCGATCTTCGATTGGGCGGTTTTTGTCACAGCAGCTATTGGGCACACGGAATGTGCAAGTGTTGTTCGGCTATTTGGCCTGCAATGATAATCCTCGTATCGCCAGTGCTGTGGAAGCAGTTTGCCGAGGCTCTAATTGTCAACTTCGCCAAGGCAAATAGGCAGCGCTGAAGGCCTGTATATGTCATCGCACGTCATTCTCGGCTATTGGATGTTTTTACCGGGTGAGTTTGGCATAGCACATCCCAACCAGCGCATATGTAGGCTAGAGAAAATATATGCAAAGGCCCATAGAATCACTGGGCTTTACATTGGTAGCGAAGTGCATTAGCAGTTGAATAGCAAGTGAATGGCAGACTATAATTGGGTATTATAGAACATTTTGCTCCAGAGCAGGATTAAAACCTATTAATCGAAATGATGGCAATTTGTTTCCTCCTATGTAATACTTTTTTACGTGTTTTATTAGCTTTTAAGCAATTGATCGCTCAACAATGGATAACGCTAGGTAGAGTAAGTGAATGCACAATACCTGTCAAAGTTTACCAGCGTTGCAGACATTATATTGGGTTTTATGAAAAAGCAGAATTGGCCAAGCAACATCACCTAGCATATAGCTTTGTTTAAAATATAGCTTTTTTATCGTTTTCTTCTGCTTTAAACTAACTTAACAAAAGCAATCGCTAATAAAATACTTTGCGACAATTAAAATTAAAACCAAATGTCTAAATACGACCTAGAAACAACTATGCAAGTATTGTATCATCAAATGCCAGAAAACAGGCATAATTGTAGACATTATTGGGTTGTTGTTTCGGTTTTAGTTAAGACATTTTTTGAACATAGAGTTATATCAAAAATAGCACGCACAGCACCATTACACACAAGTCAATAGAACGACGATCTACTACCTTGAATGAATGTTACTCCTATTACGGCTAAAGGCGGCGTCACTAATAAAGCTGTCATCGTTATTCCGCCCAAATGTATCTTTGGCACCAGGTGAGGACCTTTGCAAATGCGAAAACAAAACTTGGTTTCCTACAGATCCCAAACAGTATTCTGGGATTCCCCGTGAGCGAGCATTTTAAACGACTTTTTCAATTGTACGTGAAAATAGGCCCTCTCAAATTTTGCAATACTTGTCCTCAATAAAACCCGATATACCACAAACTGGCGAGGAAAGACGCATTAGATGGGATTGCTACTACACGCGATGGCGATCATTTGGGAAATATGTCGGAGATAGCTGAGCAGAAGTTTCGTGCACAGGAGCTGGCAAAGGGTACTCTGTGAATTGCATTTGACGCAGAGGGATATCATCGCCTAACACATCTGCTTCAGCTGTGCTCACTCGCTTGTCAATGTTGTAGCGCGCGGCGCCATTAATGTCCATGCGGCCAAACCGACCCTTCTCTGTGTCCGGCTCCTGCAGAGGCCGCTTTGTGATTGGGGCGGCAATCCACTTGATGAGATACCAGATTTCGGCAAAGAAATCGGCAAAGTTGAGCGAGTCAGCAAAGGCACGACGCATGGGTGTCCTCTCTGTGCCATCAGGGCGCTTGTAGGGCCTGACCGGAAATGCTTTAATGAATAGTGCGGCGAAAAGCACCATTTCAATACAAATGATCAGCGCAGTGAGTCCGTCAACCACATTGTCTTTTGTCCAGTACTTTGTGCCTTTGATGACACCAATATTGTTGCTTCCCAGCCAGGAAATGACAAAGCCCTCCCAGAATGTCAGGAAGACAATGGCTTTGATGGCAACAAATTTGAGAAAAGGCCTGTGCTCGCTGATGTCTTCCTTGATTACGCGATACAGTGAGATAAGCGCATACATCGCCACTGTAATTGAGATAAAGTCGATGATTGCAGTCCAGAAATGCGCATATTTTGGCCGCATGCTATCAGGGCAATATACGCCATTGGCATGTGCAATAATTGTCACGATCGTGTTAAGTGGGCTTATGACAACATATTGAAGAATTCCCCACTTGAGAAGAACAAACGTACGCCGTCCCGCTGGGTTCATCACAAAACAGTTCAGCGGAAACGTCCATTTGAGTCCGCGCTTGGCAAGCATGCTGTGTTTTTGATCAGCCGACGAATCGCCGACATACTGTAGCAGCAGCATGTAGAACGCCGCAATCGCAAACGCTTCGTAACAGTCGCGCACCGCTGTGTAATATGGAGCCTCGCGGTAAAAGCGGTAGCTGAGAAACGATATTACGCTGTATATAGGTATCATTAGAATAATACGCACAATGTGTCGCTGCTGCCGAGGCACGGTGTAGTGCTTCAGATGGGCACATATATGAACAGCCGATACTACTGTTGCTGCAAGCGCAAACGTACCAGAGACAATCCACCCGACCTTGTGTGCTAAATAGAACAGATACTTATGTGTGGAGTAAGTTTTTGCGAATACCCTGTAAAAATAACATCAACGCAACCATCCTAATAAGATATTTGCCTGTAGTAGATGTATGCTTAATATATGACGGCCTTCATATGAAAAGCTAGACTTTATTGCAAAATGATAACCGGCAGTGCACTTACCATCAAATTGGTTCCAAGCAAGGTTGTCACTACCACGAATAACCGCCCAGCAGTCTTCATTCCCCGTCATCGTTACCGCGTCACCTTCTGCGGTACCATTTGTGCCAACCCACTCTAGTTTGAGCATATTTTTAACACCCAAAGCTATTTTTGCAATAGTGATGATGCTGTGCTGCTTAAGCGTACACTTAAAGAATGAAAATAAAATAAAAAGGCTGGTATAGTAGGTGTTTCTAAAAAGTCAAGAAAGGTGAGAAAGTGCGGTTTGGCCAAAAAAAGATGGAACAATCCGCACAACCAACGGCAGAAAATTCTATCCCAACCTTTGCAACATACGCCTTATTGACAGCTAACGCATCAGAAAGGGAGAGGGAACAAAATGGCAGTTGGGTCACTTTTAATTTCACAAAAATCAGCCAATGCACACGTCCACGCAAACGCATGTCTGCTGTCCGTCGTTGATTTTGCTGCTCCTGGTAACGCCAGTATGCAGAAGCTGTAAAAATGACTGGCTGCTGCTGCTGCTGCCGCTAAACTATTAAGAACAAGACCACAGCTTTGGCATACAAATGCCACGTATGAAACTGCAAGACCTGAGTATAGTCCACGCCAAGCGTTGCACAAAAAAGAAAGGCCGAAAGACGCTAGAAAGCTTTAATGGCATTGCAAAAAATAGTAAACCGCTTCCATTGGCCCTGTGTCCTTGGGCCTAGCGCCAACAAGCGCCAAGTGGTGTAGGTGTTACATTGAAGCTAACGCAACGCAAAGGGATTTTAGAAACAAATATTCTGGTCTGTGGATCTGCAACGCAACAGAGCTCGCAAAAGTTTATATTTGCAAGGTAAAAAGTATTATTTATGGCTACATGCTGAAAGGCAGCATACAAGCTAATAACTTTTGATAGAGAAGAAAGTTCGAGAATCTTCGGCGCAACGGCCAACTGTCATAGGCAGTTCAATATGCGTACACCTTGACTGCTATAGACTACAACAACAACGATGGTAGCGCTAGAGCTGCACATACAGTCCGCACAGTCTAGCAGCGCCTTTTTGCGTTAACGTGCCTCAAACTGGACCATGCGCTTCGTACGCTCCTTCACAAGGATGCGGTAGCCACAATCAAAGCAGCGAATTGGCTCCCGCGGCTTGAGTTCGTTAAACTTTCCGCAGCGCATGCAGTTGTACGTTGTGGCCCGCGCCCTCGCGGCAACCGGTTGTCCCTGATATGGCTGCTGAGAACTCTCCATTTCTACAGTCCCAAAGTCCAGATGTTTGCTCCAAGGCTTACTTGCCCACAGGGTATATGACCAACAAGAATAAAAAAGCTTGGCTCGAAATTTCGAAGGTTGACGAAAGTAGCGAGCCAACATTCCAGCTGCACTACTCACAAGAGATGCTTACAGGTCAACATGTGCAAGAAAAACTTTGCTTGATCAGCGAGATCACCGCGCTCATTAGCTCCCCATCAAAGGTAAGGCTTTTGCAGGTACTGCCTTACAAGCTCTTCTCTACTCACCGCTTCTCGCACATTTACCCAGGTTGTCTACACGTACTTTATTCCAGGATATACGGTGCTGTAAAGATGGTTCGTATGCGCCGCAAACGAATGCACTGCAACAACAAAGAGTTGCACAACAAATACAAGATAAAGCGTCGAACGAAGGATCTCGACCAGATCCAGCACGACCTTTTGCCTGGAAATAAGGAACGCATGCTGAGCATCCCGCTTGACGAGGATCTGCCAGGTCTTGGCCAGCACTATTGCATTGAGTGTGCGAGATATTATATTGACAAAGCGGCCCTGGATTGCCACCGGCGCGGCAGAGAACATAAAAGACGGTTGCGTGATCTGAAGGACCCCGCATACACGCAAGAGGAGGCTGAGGCTGCAGCAGGTCTGTCCACCGACAACGGGCGGGTTCCATCATTTTCAACCACTGGCCCGCAGTCACTGCTATCACTGAGACACAAGAACACCACAGCAGCAGCACTGGGTTCTGAGCGGGCAATGTTGCCAGGAATGGATGTAGAATAATAGCTGTGCTTTAGCCATGTTTAGCAGGTTTGCCTTTTGATAAGTTGACTTGCTGGAAAGCTGCAACAGCTCCACTATTTTAAAAAACAAGGAGGATAGCTTTAATCACATATAACAAAAAAAAAACATTCAACACAATATGTATTTGATTTATTTTGCGGTAGAAAAAGCATCACACTGGACAGGACAATCGAAGTAACCTAAATGTTCGAGGGGTACAGCATAACACGGACCGAGGATCCCATGGCACTGGGTGGGAGGTTGTGGCGGAACTTGGCACGGACAACGCCAGAGTTACCATGAGAACGGGTAATGCGGCCCCAGATGCAGCGGACGTTCGTGCCCTTCTTTGCCGTGGGTGCGCGGTAAAGGTACGCAATACGCTTTCCGGCGTAGAAGGTGGTCTCCTCCTTTGAGTTAACATCCTCGAGCTGAACAAGCGCAGTGTGCTCGTACTGGTTACGCTTTCCGCGCTTGAAGCCAAGGAAGCGACCCTTGCTGTAAAGACTATAGCTGCAAAACAAACCAAATAAAACAACACAAAGTCGGGATTAGCAAGCTGCTCGCCACATTTGCAAAAGAATCTTAGCTTCTTCGGAAAGGGTGACAAAGGGCTTTTGTCTGAAATACTACGGTGGATTTCGAATTCCTATGCAACCGCTTTTGCCCAGCAATAGACCTAAATGCACCACCGTTGGGCTTAGTTTCTGACCTACTGCTTAAGCATTTCGGAGTGCAATTGTAAGGTGTGATAGTATAGCACACATTGTGAAATTCTGCAATAACCGAATCCCAGAAGGAATTTAGTGTTTGCAAAGCAGGACAATAAATAAACAGAGCACCCACAGATATGGCAGATGTGAAGACTACTGCGGTTTCTGCCGTCATTTTTAAGATAGAACGCTCACATAGTCTTCTGTATTTTTGCATCCAACCCGCGCATCCATCACCCCCTTTTTGCCTGTGAATCCATTCTTATCACATAGATTCGCCCTTTGCCATTGCCCTTTTCAAGCAGAAAAATAGAGGTTCGTAGTACGAAACTCCTAATATACGTGCCGAGTGTTGCTAGAGACCATCGCGACAAGA